>JBBMFX010228898.1:0-20364 GCA_037832545.1 Rhabdalestes septentrionalis | reverse complement strand
TCTCATCTGAACACTTTTTAAGGTGCCTAAGACTTTGGAATGTCAAACTCTTATTTCAAGAAAGCACGGAATAATCTGTTTTTCGTGATGTAAGATTTTTAACATGATCTGCCATCCACTGATAAAGGTGAACCTCTTCATTATCTCACCCAGCAATGACACAATATATAAAGATTGAATAGAAAAGAAATAGAATCCTCTGGATACTACTCGGAATCTACACAGATGCGAAGGAGCCTAAAAACCCAGAGCGTGAGGAGGCACAGTGACAAGAGGCCTAGGAAAACAATATTGCGGTTTATCTTGTCAAATAGAGATTAAGGTTGAATTACAGTCTTAATCACAGTGCAAATTATCTCTAAGGCCGCTCGGTCACTGTTTACTCTGGTCAGGTTTAGTCAGCATGTTTATGCGTGACTCAGGCCTGCAGGGTTTATGTGAGCGGAGGAGGCAGATGCTCTTGGACTCCAGCTCCTCGACGGCCACAAACAGTTTAGAGAAGCGGCGGGAGTCAGCCGTGCACTTTTCAACAGCTCAGCACACCCGAGCCAAAGCAGTGCTTCATATCTGCACTTGGACAGGCACTATTTTGACAGGACGATTTACTATAGGAAGCCTCTAGTTGATGGGTCCTCCCTACTCTGTGGTGGCAGAGAGTCAATGGGGAGTGGGGGGCTTGACTCCCCCCTATCTCTCTCCCTCTTCATTCTTCAGACTCTGGAAGGAACTGGATTATTATAGTTTTTTTTGTTGTTGTTGCTAAACCGCGGCGTCACGCGGGTCAGGGAGAGTTGAAGGCTCCGGTTGAGTCCCGGTTTTACCTCCTGCTCGCCTTGAGTGTGCTGAGTGTGTTTTTCCTGGCCTGTTGTGGGGACGCCTGTGGTCCACATTGCATTGCTCCGCAGGGTTGCTTCAAGAGCCACAGACGATCCTTTTCAATGTCATCTGAAGGGGCTTGAAGTTTTACACACAGGGCAAATATCGTTCGAACGTCCCCATTCCGCTGTCAGGGAACCTCACTGTCCCTGTTCTTTCCTCTTGAATGAAAAAGAAATACTTCTAGAGCAAAAGCAACACAGCTTGAGAGACCAATGTGATCTTCTGATGAAGTGCTGCCCCCTAGCTTTCACATTAAATGCAAGGGGAAAATATCAGTTAAGGCCATTATAACATGAAATAACAAATGGAAGTCATGTGTATGATGGCTTTATTTTACATAGATGTGTATGTAGACACAGTAGTGAATCTGTAATGGTTTCATAGTTTATATCCCAGTGATTCTACGTATCTTAATGCCATTGCTTAGTGCCAATGCAGATTAAGCACAGTTTATGCTTTGTTTGGTGGCTTATTAGAGAGTTTACCATGCATACTGCCAAAAATACCAGTTTTGTCATGAAATCTTGATTATAGTAAATATGTTAACATTTTATGTTCAGGTGGTTTGGTGTGAAATTTACCATTGTAGAAAAACCTGTAGTCAGATTTGTTGGCAGTGGTGGTGATAGGAACCAGACGTCCTAAATAAAATTATTGCACAGAATGTTTATGATCCATGAAACATATTTTAACAAGAGTTTTGAAATGCTGTTTAAAAATGTACCCCTCCATCCCATGGCATGGGTGTAAGTTTTTTGATTATTATTGACATTAACTGTATCACCACTATAAGTGTCTCAACTAAAAAACATTTATCGATCACTGTGTTTACATCTCAACTGTGTAGGAAATTAGGGAAAAAATGGTGAAAATCCCATTCAAAACACCAACATTTAGGTTGCTGACTAGGCCTCCACACTGAATAGTACTCACATTATGAATGCTCAATACTAAACAACTGTGCAATGTACAAACACACATAATAAACATTTACTATGGAAATGTACAACAGAAACCTACCAAAGATTACTGAACTGACTATTACATTTAGAATTACCATCATCAGAAATAAATTGATAAATCAAAGGTGGATAATATAAAACAAATTGTATAAAAAATTGTCAGCATCTTGGCTGCTGCATAACTTTGACATTAACTGAATTTCAACTAGTAAACAAATTGTAATACACTGATTTTTGTTGTTTACTTTTAACTTAAAATGTAACTTTTAAATGTAAAATGACCATTTATGTACATAGCTAAATTATACTTAAGGATAAATCAAATGAAAAATCTTTTTTGTTTTTTTTCACAAAATGGTGGGACATGGGGGGGTGGGGGGCGTAAATATAATGTCTGAAGTAAAAAATAACATAACAATAATAGGAAGTGGACATACACAGTCCAGTGAAAAGGAGCAAACACAAACATTAGTAAAGTGATGCTGTGCCAGTTTGGAATCTGCTGCTTTGTTCAAACAAGTGACAGCGAGATGCAGCATCAAGCATTCTGCATGCTCCACTTGAACTTTCATGTCAATCAATAGATACGCAGGACTTCAGTAATGATGGCAAAAATGCACTCAAAAAATATTTAGAGAAATGAAAAAAGGTTCATCGGTCAAAGCCAGCATTCAGTGAAAATGTAATTTGCGTAGTAGCCACTGTGAGCTTGTCCTTTAATCACGACAAGTTGAAGAGTACATCTGTCATCCCCTCTTGGAAATGTCATTGGTGAACTCTTGACCCAGGTCTACTACAGCTACACTGTCTCCAGTCTCATTTATTGGATCCTCATGCATTGACTTAACTAGCACTTACAGGCCTTCAGAACACAAAGCAGTTCACCTCAGATGGGTCCAAATCTGAAGATTCCTTAGAGCTCCTCCATCATTATATATTTTCACAGGGTTAATGGCTTCTTTGTTTAGTTCTCCAGGCTCTATGGACCACCATGCTTAAGTTAAAGGAGCAGTTTGGCAGCTTATTTTTGGTGTCGGAGGTGTTGCTCTATGAACTATGAGCTACGAGGCAAATTGAAAATAATCTCAAATTAAATTGAGTTGAAAACCATAATTACAATATTAAACGCATGTCATTTCTACTGCTGTCAGAGATCGCTGGGACTTTACATATAAGGATTGACAGATACAGGAACGGAAAACAGGCACTAAGCAACAACTTGGCTGTCGTGGCTAAATGGTGTGGCATTGATCACCTGAGTATATACGAAAATAAAACGATCAAATTAAGCAATAATTTAAAAACATTTACACTGAAATGAATGCAAGTAAAATTTGAATTCACCACACTACAATAAATGCAATAAACTCCCTAAAACAGGCTACAACAGCTGGAAGCTACAAGTCAAGTTTGTGTTTGTGCAGAAGACAGAATCGTTCTGTCTGAAGTCCCTAAAGTCTTCAAAAGTGGACAAAATAATGGACAAATATCAAATTATTTTGGTTGTTCGTTTTTCCAAACTATTCCTTTAAGACAGCTAGGCCTGGTTTCTGAATCAGAAGTGCCCTTGGCTGTTGACCTTTGATGGGTTTGAAGATTCCTCAGAGCTCCTCCATCATTGTTATGAGTCTCAAGGGTCTCCACTGCTTGTCATTTTTATTCAGATGCTTGATGAGTGTTTGGGGGGCGTTTGTGTTTTAGGCCATACTGGAGTGGAGCATCTGGCCGTGCATCCGCTCCAGTATGCGGTGGATGCTGGCGAAGCTGGGCCGGTCGTTGGGGTGACGACTCCAGCACAGGCGCATCAGGTTATATAGCTCCAGAGGGCAATTCTCGGGGCAGGCCAGCACATGGCCATCCCTTACATAGTAAATGACCTCCTCGTGGGCCATGCCGTAGTAGGGCTGCATGCCATGCGAGAAAATCTCCCACAGAACGACTCCGTAGGCCCACACATCCGACTCACTGGTGTAGCGGTTGTAAAAGATAGACTCCGGGGGCATCCACCGAATTGGGATGGCGTCATTTTCACTGGCCTTGTAGTAGTCGGCTGCATAGATGTTTCGGGACAGGCCGAAATCAGCAATCTTCACCACCAGCTCCTCACCCACCAGGCAGTTACGTGTGGCCAGGTCACGGTGAACAAATTTGCGCTCGGACAGGTAGGCCATGCCTGCGGCCACCTGCTTGGACACAGACAGCTGTTCCAGGCAGCTGAGAGGGGACAATTCTGATTCAGAGGCAAAGCTCTGGCCTGTCAGGCTCCCCTGGCTCAGGCTGCGCTGCTGGGCTGGAGCACGCCTCCGCAGGTACTCGTTCAAATCCCCGTGGGCCATGTACTCAAACATCAGGCACATGGGCTTCCCAACAGCACAAACTCCTGTAGAAAAATACAACATGACTGTAAATCTGTGATCTCAAAATTTCACCACCATTTTTCACCACCATCCTTCTTTTTCTTCTATGCTGAATCAAAATTTGTTTTAAAAATCACTGAAAGCAATATGACTTTTTTAAGATGTAGTTTTTTTAAGTTTCAACATTTATTTCTATTCAACAAGGTTAGTTAAAGCTTAGGTGAAAGCTGAAATCTTATTTTGGGTAAAACAAACTAGTGTGGGTATGTTATTTATTACTGTTGTAAGTCGATGAGACATTAGAGTCCATATTCACTCCCTCCAGTTGAATCTTTGTTTGCTAGACGTTTACTAGAAGGCACCCCTGTAAATGTCCATCATCTACATGCTAAGCAAACGTTTCTGAAATGAGTCTCCCCACCAAAAATATCCCTGTGTGACTTTTAAGCTAACGCTAATGCTATGAGGCGTGAAGCATTATTCCAGCATGCTATAGAACTCACTGCTGTCCTTAGCTAAGGTTGTGGGTCAGCACTGAAATGAAGATGAGGATCTATTTTAGTATTTTTTCTGTTGTCATACCCTTGAGAGAAGGACAGTCTAGGAACATGAGGCTGTTTTGAGAAATGCCGCCACGGCAGCTGTGTGCTTAAAAAAAGCTGAGAATCACATCCGAGATGTGGAGTAAAATGAGTTTTGAGTCATTAGTAATGAGACGTCAACTCTGTCAAATTGAGAACCTATTTCTATTCTTTCAAAGATGACCAAACTTATAAAGAACCTAGAGTGTGTGGAAACTGGACAGATCATTTGAAGACGAGCAATAATTTAATCTCACATACCCAGGAGACGGACAATGTTGGGGTGGTCAAACTCAGCCATGAGAGCCGCTTCTCTCTGGAAGTCGTTCTGCATGTCGGCCGAGGCCTCCTCCTTCAGCATCTTCACTGCCACCATGGTGAAGGGTTCATGAGGTAACAGTCCTGGAGCCCTGCCCAACAAACACCACATTCTAATTAAGAAACATCTGGACAGAATCTGTTACCCCAAATAAAAAGGATTTTTCTCACCCTATTTCCTTTAAAAGACATTTGGCCGAGCCAATGCTTCCACATTTGTGGACACTGTTTGGGAAGAACTTTTTATATTCCAGCATGACTGTGCCCTAGCGCACAAAGCAAGGTCCATAAAGACACGGTTGGATGTGTTCGGTGTCTAGGAACTTGACTGGAGCCCTGACCTCAACTTCATCCATCACCTTTGGGATTTACCGGAACCTCATACAGAATGAATGGGCACAAACAGAGGAAAGTGTTCTAGCTCTAAGGGAGGGGGGGCAGCTTTGTATTTAAATCTATGAATTTGCATGCAATATCTTTAAAGTCCCTGTTGGTATAAAGGTCAGGCGTCCCAATACTTTTGTTTATATAGTGTATGTAATTTGGTGCTTTCCACGGAATCCTTTTGTTGGAGCAGACAAGCATAATAGGTCAAAATCTAGCACTGACAGTTGTTATTTCTCAGTCTTTGGTTGTTTGTTGCTAGTTTTTCGCTCACGTCAGCAGTGTAGCAATCACCGTGGCCCAGTGTGGCAATCACTGTTGTACCCCATTGCTGGGTTGAGTAGTCATGCGAGGAGCTGTTTGGTTCAGCCTCCTTATCACAAAGTGGTTAAATTTGAATGTTGAAACAACGCAGACCAGCTTTCTTGGCCACAACAGCGCTTTACGATCCTGTGGCCAGGGGGTTTATCTTAGAGTGCACGCAGACCTGCGCTGGTGGGCCACTAGTTTATACACTCTGGGCCGTAATGGTAAACAGACATGCTGGGTCACGCTTTATTCCCATGGTTCAGCAGGCTGCTCTCCTCAAAGACGCTGCCCAGGGATAAAGATGGCACCGTACATTTTCTCTTCCATTTCATACACTAGTGCTTCAATGACTGATACCAATATTGATTTGATTCATTTGTGTCCTTTAAAAACTATGAAGCTAAAAAAAATGTTGACCCTTAACAGATCCTGCTCAAAAATGATGCCTCTGTGCTTACGTAAGTTAAATTATGTTTTTCATTTGCATTGCTAAATTTCATCCCAATCTCAGTCAGTTAGGCCTCAGTTTCATGCCACACCCATTAAGTGTCTTTCTCTGTCTCTAGCTTTTACAGATTAAAAAAATACAAGTGAAGAGGAGCTCTCTTAACTGGCTAGTTAGTGCTTTACTAAATACAGAGTAGGTCAAATACTCTTGTTCTTCAGACCTAGCCAGCTCTGAATAGGAATCCAAACTCCAGAAAGGAGCATCAGCCTGCATTTTGGAACATCAGCGTTATTGCTGACATCATAGCTAAGCTTGGCTTGACCCAAGGCCTCATTAAAATCTGGGATGGCCAATAGGATTTGGTTATTATGATGGAAGTAGTTTGTATTTTAAGGACAACATTTTGAATTATACCTTAAGAACATGTATAAAACTGGTCAGTGGTTTGTCACAAATCGTCCAGTTATGTGGTTGCTCCACTTCCACCATTGCCACTATTTTGTATGAAATGCATTCTTGGCTACTACACAAGTCCCTCCTGATGTATCATCAGTAAAACTCATGAATCGAGGTTACATCTAGGTATTTGGCTTGAAATTGGGCTATAACTGATGCAACTCAATATCCATAAAATGAAAATGTAGAGAAAAAGTCCTTTAGTTATGGCCTGCCCATTTATTTCTGAGGTCACTGGGACTGAGATAAATATCATTAAGCACAAGAAAACAATGACGGCTCAGCAGTTCCAAAAATCAATACTAAATCATCCAGCCCAGGAATTTCTCTGAAGGCTTAAATATTCTTTGGTATATCAATTAATATGACAGTGTGTTATTTTTCTAAGCAAGTGAATTATGCAAAATTCAGACCTTTATATGTTATAGCTGCCAACAAAAAGTCCATCTAGCGAGTATGTAGCACAAAGATCGTACATTTTCTTTTGCACAGCCTTCCGTTTCAGCTGGTGGCCTTGTGGTTAGGGAGATATCCTTGCAAACAGAAGGTTGTGGGTTTGAATCCCAAGGTTGCTAGTGGCACCACTAAGGTCACTGAATAGGTTAAATGCAGAGCTGTGTGTTGTGGTGAGTTCACACATAAATATAAGTGGCCACTTTAATTTAAGAAGTAATGTGGGCAAGTAATACTAAGAAATATTCTCCAAACAAACAAAGAAAGCTCACACTGGCTCCAACTGTAATCTTTTGCTCTCGTCTTCCCCTCATGCCTTGTCTGGGACTTAGTTTGCATTTTCTTTTGTTGTGTGATGTTGGTTTTGTTTTGGTCAAGACCCACCTTATGCCCACCAGCACTATTGTCTAATATTGAGTTTAAATTTCACTTATGTTTGCCATTAATTAAAATGCTGTGTGCATTTTTCAGATACTAGTACGTCTTGCTGTTAATAAATAAAAATGCATGCTTGTAAATTGTGAGTGCATTTGTAAGTGTTTTATTTATTAAAATGTGTGTGTTTTGAATTGGTTTGTGAATGCTTATGTGGGGTTTGGCTGAAGCTTGATTTGTTTTCGATATGGAACAAGTGGAGCTTTTTGGAACACTATGTTATGTAATGAAATCCCTTTGCTAAACCTTTAATTAATCTCTTAAAGCGTAAATCACTTGCATTTACCTTCATTATTACAACAATGCTGACCAGACCACGGGAATCTCTCTCCAGCAAAAGTTCTCTCCTACCCAAAAATCAGAAATGATCACTTAACGCAACTATGCACAAAATTAGACTACTTGCAATAAAATAACTACAAAGCCTTCCTCTCACATTAGTTTTAGGCTGTTGTGGCAACCATGTGAACTACTTTGTTATTCTAATGACATGAGGTGTATTCTAATGACACTATTTTGTACTTTTGAGACTTGCCATTGCAGTCAAGAATTGATTTGTCAGAGAATTGGAGTGGATTTGTTTTTATATCTCTTCTGAAATCCAATCCAATATTTGAGGCTCAGTATCGTCCCCAGCATAACGTAGGCCCTAACAACATCCTCAGGTCAGGGCGAAAGGTCAGTTGCTACACACCCAGAGACCATAATGGCAAGGCGTTCTGGAGTGGACTTAGCATGGCATTAAAAGTGCACTTCCTGTGGCTCCCGAATGTTCCTGGTGGAGGTAAACACTGGTGAGGCCTCTATAAATAGTGCCCCGAGTTGCCCCTGCTGACGCGATAGTGTCTGCTAGGGAAGTTTCACATTGAAACCCATCTGATGCCTGCTGTAGCCTCATCCCTGCTCCTATTTCAGGCGCAGGCCGTGGGAGTTCGACACTCCACACAGCTCCTGTTCCCAGGAGTCTCCGTACACCGCCTGGACGACTTCCCATTGCAGTCAGATTACACGGCGATGGATTATACCAACAGCAGTTGATGTACGGCATGCATGCGTATATGTGACATGTCCATGCAGGACAATCCAAATTTGACCCATTTGCTGCTGAAGTACGGAGCCTCATCATCTGTTTACTTTCCTATCCCTCCTCTTATATTGTTTCAAGTTTAGTTTTTGAGGAAATATATATATTTTATAACAAAGAAAATCTATTATGAATGTAATTGTGTTTTTCTTGTTGTGCAGAATCACAACCAAAGCCATAGATAAAAACAAATGCCAACTTGAACCAGTGGCTACAAAATGTTCCCTGAATATTATCTAATTAGGTTACTATGAATGACTTGGTCATGTAAATTGATTCAGCTCTGCAATACTTAAGGTTCCATTATAAATTCTTTCATATTTAGTGCAGGATTTAGTCTCAGGACACAAGATGTACTATTGATGCCACACGTCATGTTTTTCATGCATGAACAGAATAACTGTCGCATAAACCCGTCCGTCTGGCTCACACTGTCTGACTGGTCATGTTTTTATTGCATTAGGGGCAGAAGGGCTGGGTGGTCATGACGCGGCACTCCATCTCACCTTGCCTGAAACACCCTGCCGAAGGCCCCCTCTCCGATGTCCCGCACGTATTCGATGTTGTTGCGTGGGTACTCCAGCGTCAGCAGCTTGGAGTTGAGCAGCAGTGGCAGGCGCTGGTACATGGGGTTGGGGTGTAGTCTGTCCAGCAGCAGCTCGGACGGGAGGGCAGATAGAGTGGGGGTCTCCATGACCCTGCTGAGGATAAACAACAAGTCCAGAAAACGGGAAAAAAACTCTTGCACACTGAATTTACTTAAGGTGATAATAATCATGATGATGATAATGATGATTATATAATTGCATTATTATTATTTTATAATAATAATAACAATAGAAATGTTTTTATTATTAAATAATACATTCTTCTTCTCTTCTTCCTCTTCTTCTGCTTCTTATTAGTTATATAATTATTTTAATTATTATTATTATTATTATTATTATTATTATTATTATTATGATTATGGTTGTTGTTGTTGTTGTTTTGTTGTTGTTGTTGTTAGTATTATTATTGTTTTTATTACATAAAATTTGTGACACATCCACCTAAATCCTGCAACTAAACTGCACTCATTCTCATCAACTATTCTATTTAAATATTTGAATCTAGTTTGAAAATAATATATTTGAAAATATTAAAGGATCACACACACACACACACACAAACACCCATATACACATACTGAAGCAATGATATAAATATATAGATCATCAGAATATTTGTTAAAAGGGAAAATTATTCGTATTCATTTTTGAATTCGAGTAAAATTCGCAATGCAGCGCGCAAACTTCTTCCGCCCCACCCCTCCTGAACTAGAGCGTGTGACGGGGGTGCGGGGGTGGCGGAATATCTAAGAGTGAAAGTGATCAATCGGTCATACGTTAACACACATTTACGGCATTTAGCAGACGCCTTTTATCCAAAGCGACTTCCATTCCCTAACTACAGGGGGCAGTCTGCCTGGAGCAATTTGGGCTTAAGAGTCTTGCTCAGGGACCCAGTGGTGGTGCTGAAGGTAAGATTCGAACCCATGACCTCATGACCTAATGGTCCACAGGCAAGTATACTATCTCACACAGTGTGAACAGTACAAAATTCCTCCTCTGCATTTAAGCCAATCACCAAGTGAAGAAGGGGCAGCCATGAGCCAGCGTGTGGGGAGTTAATAGTTACAAATACGGTATTCAGATTCGGCCCCACCCCTAATATTCTCAATCAAATCATAAACTGAGATGAAATTCACAATTTCTTGCTTATTTGAAAGGAATGGTTGTGAAAAATAAGAGTAAGATCTTCCAGTGTAAAGCATGTTTAAAAAAAAACTTCCATTGTGACGGCTGGGGTCTGAAGGAACCTGAATGAACTGGCTCACCTTTGTTGACGTTTCCACATTTTCTTCCTCTTGTGGCACATGAGGATGATCATGGTGATGAAGGCCGTGCCTGCAAACCCGGCGATGATGAAGATGATGACACTCATGTAGTAGGCGGTGGAGACGGTGGGGACAGGGATCGGTGGGGGCGGTTTATGAGCAGACGCTGTTCCCACATTCGTCGCTACTGAGGAAGAACTTTTGACTTTCAAATGATTGATATAGGTGCACACATTCAAATGAACATATTATATGAATCGGATCATATCAGTGGTGTAGTCTATTGTAAAGCGGTTGGTATGCTGCAATTAGTTTAGTCCAACGTTTAGCTAACTACAACCATTCTTATAGCTTTCTGTGCTTCAGTGTGCTGGTAACGAATCCAGATGTAATCCGGAATTTATTTCATTTTTTTGCCTAATTTTCACTTTATTTTTTAAATCCATTTTCGTAATTAGTAAAAAATAGACATCTAATAAATAGACACAAGTAAAAACAATGTGAATATTTTCTCAGCATTCAACTCATCCATCAAGTGACTCAAGGCGACCTCAGTGGTGCTGCTAACAGTACTGGGATTTGAACCCACAACCTTCTGATCCCAGGGCAAGTTTCCTAATCACTAGGTGACCAGCTGCCTAGCGAGCAACTTTAATAAGAAAAGATAAGAAAATAAAAATAAGATAAGAAAAGGCCTTTTTCTGAACTGGTGGTGTGCATCAGAAATCTTTTCCCTGTTCTGGCAGTAACCATAGCGAATATAATTACATATACATTATAATACTGACATATGGATTATATATAATATAAGTTCTATAAATTATTTATGAGTGAAATATGGAAAATATGGAAAATTACAATTTTTAAATAAATTAAACTAAAAAAGGTAAAATTGCTCCTTCTGGTAATTCACTGTAATTCCACTGATTGTATGTGGTCAGTATATTGAAATCCTTGTGCTTTTTCATATGGTGCCTACCTGTCCATCCTATAAGCTCCACTTCCACATAATGTGATATGATTGATTGAAGCATACATTATGTGTCAGGTGCCAGATACATTGTGTCATACTGAAAGGTAACAGTACCTTCTCCACATCTCGGCACCTGGCAGTATTCCCAGCGTACTCCGGGGCTGCTGGAGTAGCACCAAGGCCTGTCACTCTCTCCTCCAGGATTGCGGCAGTGGTTCTCAGCTTTCCTCAGCTCGGGGATGACGTCCACAGGCAGCCTGTGAGCATGAGGATCCTGACAGGAAGGAGAATGGGACACAAATTCACATATTTTATGTGCAAATCAGGAGAGTCTGAGGAAAATGTCATTTAATATGAATAACCTGATACTGATTTATGCTCCCACAGAGCACTTTTCACTTTGGAATAGATATTTTTAGTTAGATAAAATGAGGCCTCGGACCTTGAGGAAGAGCTGTCCGAGTTTGTTGTACTATAGAAACATTTGTTGTAAAATGTCCTGTTGATTCCCGAGTCCATCCAAGCTAGGGAAAGTGTCACAGCCATGACCATATTTCCATATCACCAGCCATTCAGCCAGTTTAACTGCAGACAGTCTGGAGGTAAATGGTTCAGTGTTGGGCTGCTCCGAGTTGTCAGGATGTTACCATGTCTGACAGCAGCCCACAGTTGATCCAGACTTCTAAAAGCAGAGGTTGAATTGTTTTTTCCCCAAGCCAATCAGAGCAGGAGGCTGCTTTTCTAACTATCCAGTCCGAACAGGACTAATTTACATTGACATTTTATAGGATTAACAAAAGTGTGCATAAACCTTCACGCCTTGTGTTTCTTTTAAACTCAGGAGTATAAGGGTGTTTGTCCTCTCTTTACTACAATAACAGTGTTAACAGTGAGGAGAGATGGTTTTACATGATGCTGGAACACTGCTGTGGGAATTTGATTGCATTCAGCCTCAGAAGCATCAGTGAGTTCAGATACTGATGGTGATTGGTCACTTAAGAAACTCTACTCTAACTCATCCTACAGGAAATGAATGGAGCTCCATCACCCCAGGTAACTTCTACACAGTCCAGTGTTGGGAGTCTTGGCATCGAGGACCACAGGCTCATGAGAGTCCAGCCTGTCCTGTTCTATTGACTTTTATATTGAAATGAAGTCACATCAGAAATCCAGAATTTGATATTTTGAGACATAGAGTATAGTGCATCACCTTGAGACACATTGCACAAATACAGTGACATTTTTATCCCTTTTATTTACACTGTTAAATCATACAGCTTTGTTTACAAATGCCTTCATTATAAACTCAACACTTGAGAAATTTAGTTCCAGATTAGGTCATTTATCCATTTTTGGCCAAGCACGAAATTTTATGTAGCCTAATATTTTATATATCCGGCCATATATTTATATATATAATTTTTGTAATTTTTTATACCTTAAGTTTGTTACTAACATCAGTTCTTCTCATATGTATTAAATATCTATTCCTTTTTTGACCCTCAAACTCCAGTTTGTTTGCACATTGTCCTTGTTAGTAAACAACCACAAAAATGTCATTTTCTCTATTCTCAGTGCTGCTGGGGCCCAAAATGGAACAAATCTGAAATATGTAAGTGATTAACAACACAGATTTGTTTTCATGCACAAACACAAACCATTATCTGACATCCTTAAGATCACACCTGTGTCATTCATTTGTTCCACTGGAGAGCGGTAAGCCATCATTATATAATATTGCTTGCTTGGCCAAAAATTGGATAAATGACATGATCTACTACATTTCTCAAGTTTTGAGTTTAGAATGAAAGCATTTAACCTAAATTGTATAATTTAACATTGTAAAGAACAAGGAATATTCATGTAGATTTTCATGTGGTTTTCATTGGTTTTAACTGGCCAAAAATGAACCACGAGGGAGATGAGTGTTACAATTGGATGTATGGATTACATTACTGATATTTTTAATGAGTTGAAGTTAAAAATGTAAAGTTTTGAAAAAACTAGAAACACTTAGGGAGCTTCATTCCAGCTAAAATGAAAAAAAAAAATCAAGTGAATTCGACACTTGAGAGCCAGAGGGTCAATATAAATAGGTAAATGAAAGTACAGAATTTTGGGTAAATGAAAGTACAGAAGAAAAAAAGTGTTGCCCGCACCTAAATTAATTCAGCTTAATGAACGGATTAACATCAATTGGTTTTAAATCCACTTGAGTTTCCCAACTGGACCTAAAAAAGAGTTCTGTGTGAAATTTACTCTCTGTTGAGTGAGTTTAGTGTTGATTCCTTTTACGTTATTTATGTCAGCTGGATATCACGCACCATATGGCAGCTTGTTTGAGTTTGTTTGCTGTTTGAAGCCAATGGCAAAGACCACAAAACGACCTGGAATGATTATTTACAGAGAAGAAAATTCTGCTCATTTGTGCATGTATGCGTTTGGGTATTGGGGTTTTGTGCATGCGTGTATCCTCACACAGGTACTCCTTAGCTCTTCTAGCTCTCCTTCTCCCACAAGCAAAGAGCATATGATCCCTTGGATCTCTTTATTCAAAGATCCCCCCTAATGACTGTGAATAAGCCAGGATGCTTGAGAGGACGGCTGTATTTTTATCCCAGCTCCCCACTGGGACTAATTAAAGTAAAAACAGATAAATATTTACCTGCCGGTCCCAGCGCTGACAGGGAATACCAGACACGGTGACATTGTGTGTTCCTTGGTAAAACCGTCCTCTGTCATTGTAGCATGTTGCTGTAGGAGGAAACACTGATCTGTATGTTACGGCAAACAAACACAACCTGCACATTCCGGCCACATTTATACAGGAATGTGAATGCTTAGTAAATGTTTGCAAATGCAAATCTATTAATCATGAAGGAGAAAATAGATAGTAGGTATAAAAATATCACTCACTTGTAATTTGGTCTGTCTTGATCTCTGTGAAACAAAAAGAGCAGTG
This sequence comes from Rhabdalestes septentrionalis, assembly GCA_037832545.1. Lineage (NCBI taxonomy): Eukaryota > Metazoa > Chordata > Actinopteri > Characiformes > Alestidae > Rhabdalestes > Rhabdalestes septentrionalis. The sequence goes on along the minus strand of JBBMFX010228898.1, from coordinate 5,887 downwards.
ATTTAACAGACATGCTCTAACACAGGGGTGCACAAACTGCAGTTCTGGATGGTCAATGCCTCACAGTTTGGTAGTTCCTCTACTCAAATACACCCACTAATCCCAAAACATTCTGAACCAGGTGTGTCTGGGGAGGTAGATCACCAAACTGTGCAGGACACCAGTCTTCTAGAACTGAAGTACTGTTTATTGTACGGTTTATTGTCTTTTCAGCCCTATAAATTCAGTACACAGAGAAACAAGGCACTGTCCCTCCAGGATCTTTGTGCAACACAAGAACAGAACAGAACACCCCAAAGCTAGAAGTGCAGATAGGACGAAATACAAGAAAAAAAACACAAGAGCAACAAAAACAACCAGTCAAACCAACATTTAGTACAATCAACAATAGTTACAGTACAAGTCTGACTGAGTACATGTCCTATGGCAGATAGTGACACATACATCACAGATGTATTATAGCAGCGCCGAGTTACACGTGCAAAAATGAAGAACAGAGGTAGACAGGAGTACATAAAATTGTGCAAATATGACAGCAGCAGGACTGAGAATGTTCAGTATAATGAATAGTGGGGCATTCATTACACTGCACATTATACTTAACAGAGGCAATTCAAGTCTAAATAAGGATCAGAGTACAAACGCATTGTGTTAGAAGGAGGAGAGGGGTGTTCAGGTGAGGGGTGTGTTGGTTGTGTGGGTGAGTGGGGGGGGACACAGTTTATGTTTTGATTCTAGAACTACAAAGTCATATCTTTCTGTCATAGTTTTCTTTTGACTTTATCCTATAATTTATATTGTTCTTGTCTTTGTGTCTCGATGTGCAATTGCTGCATAAGTAGTTCCTTCTGGGATCAACAAAGTTCTCTGTTTCTGAAATGCTTCAAGCTCTTAAGGAACTTGGTGTGCAACTCTAGGCCAACTCTAGAAACACAAACAATCAAGATTCACTTCTCTTCTTTCAATGTTAACAAACTGTTTTACCAAATCACACAGACTGAGGGATTTATCTTAAGGAATTTTGAACAATACAAATATTTGCTACACACAAAATCCCTGAACCAGTTTATCTTGTTCTGTACATTTGGTTAGGTTGATATCATGATTAACACAAAATCTATTCCTTGAATATCAAATATGATCATAGTGCATATTCTTTATATACTGATGATACACATTAAATGTTCGGAGTAGCATTCCTTTAATAATGACATGCCATATTGCTCCAATAAACTCTACTGATGTAAAAGTTTGGACCTACTCTACTGTCATCCGACTCTCATCACACAGCTTCACCTAACAGTAACAGCAGAGGAACAGCGACTGCAATGTTGAGGCCTTAGGCAGCATCTGTTCCATCCATACAACAGCTTGAACATAGTTTGGAGCACCTTTAAACATAATCACTAGCAAAATGCCTAATGTATTATGCATCTGTCTGAGTCAGGACCTGTCAGCAATATACAATGAACGTCCATGGCACCCTTCTAGAATTTAAATAGCCTTTACTGTGTCATTGATGTTGACCAAAAATTAAACTGCCTCTTAATGTGTTGTAATTTAAATTTTTCATTCTTACCACTTGGGAATTGTACAGCTGATTGCAAGAGACATTTTAATGCACTTTAATTTATTTTTGGTCTTAGACTTTCATCTTAGACCACACCCATCGGCTTCTAAGTGTGTTTGAAGTCAGTGGGTTTACTGATGTTTTGTGAAACACACAAATGTGTTGCATTTATCGCTCATGGTGACTGACTAATTTGAGATTGAGTTTAAGTTGAATGTACTCCATTAATATCAACACGTGACTTAGCTTGAAAGTAAAGAGTAAAGAGGAGTTCCATTGAGTTGTAATAATCTCTGCACAATTCAATCCTTGAAATTGACTAATTCAATAAAATCTCAAACTTCATTACATTGGTTGTGATGGGAAAAATGGGTCACAAATACAGCCATTTCATTTATTATCGAAACTGACCTGTGAACTTGTGCGTGTCTTGTTAATTTGCATATGCACTGCTAATGGTAAAATTGTGGTAAATCTAAAGTGTATATATACATTGATATCTCCTCAAAATCCTCTGAATATATTTTCTACCCAAATAAAATCATTTTAGGCACAATCATTAATCCTTATTTCAGAACTAATTTCAGAAAAACTCTCCAACTTCAGTCTGTGTATTCCTAAACCTTTCCTGCAGCAGCATTTTGAGCAGCTTTCAGAGGCATCAAATGCCACGGACATGTGGTTCCCATTGCTGCCACTGTCAACAATTCTCATTTGGCAAATTTCTTCACAATGGCACAGTTTCACATCAAAGACGTCTAAACGACTTTGTTTACATTTTCACAATTTATTTATACAGGCACTTTGAAAAATCTTTGGAATTCTCTTTAAACCACGCAAGTGTCTTGTATCACATTGCGAAACAATTATGTAACTATAAACTAAAAAAAGGGCGAAAAAAGATGTGAACCAAATAAATCCACAGATGTAAATAAAAATAAGGGCCTGTGCTTGGGGTTCAGAGTGAGGAATGCTTTATTCGTAGAAGGGTTTTATTGAAATGGACCTTCATTACACAGATGAGACTCTCAGAGGACACTTAATGCAGATATTTAGCACATTTGGCATCCCCATACCAGAACACCCCCACTTTTGGAAAGCCTGATGCACCCTTGACCCTACAGACTATTTATTGACAAGTCAGTGAATAATAATTCATTGCTGCAATTCAGATTAGTCCTTACCCACAAACGTTACAGCCGTACATGAGGCTGGGTCTGCCTGCAGGCTGGGCAGGGTTCCACAGTCGGGCAGAGAGATGCTCAGGCCTGGAGAAACAAATCCCTTGAGACTTCTCTCCTCCAAATTGCGCCACTCTTTGTAACAGTACAGCTCCTTTACTGCCACACAGTGCTCCCTGTGAACAAGTTTGGAACCAACATTCAGCCCGTTACGGCAGCAGCAGGAAGGAATAGTTTACGTTTCCATAACCAGCAGACCCAAAATATAAGTGAAACGAGGCAGAATACAAACATTCTCTTTATTCGTCACCACTAAAATCAATGCCAAAGCCATGTATTACATGATAATATCAATATCATAATCCTTTTATATGATGTGTTTGTGAAATATGTATAAATGATATTGTAAAATCCAAATAGTCACTGAGAAATCCAAATCATCTCCATCATTGATTTCCGGCTAGCCTGTGATTATACAGTCTGTTCCATCATATTATATCCTTCATCATATTAGATATTGTTGAATGTGTTGTAGAACACAAAATGTCATTGAGAAAATCTGAGAAAGTCTACCTCACATTGTTATATTATATCCTGCATTTTACATCATTGTATATCCTGCATCATAATATTACATTTCACAAACACAGTGTTTTTCCACACATTTGAATCAAAATAAACACAAAATAGGGTTTGATGACATTACTATGTACCAAACAATAGTAACCAATAATATGTTTCACCTCCCCTGTACCACAACCCATACCTCTATATCTATAACATCAGAAAGCCACGTTGTCTTTCTTTTCTAGCTTTAAAACACCTGAGCCAGATCCTCTATATCTATGGGTCTCATCTCTCCATCAGAGGCTGGAACTGGGTTCGCTTTACCTGCAGACGGGTTTGGGAGAGGGTCCCAGGCCGGAGGGGCTGCAGTCCTGGAAGGCATTATGGCAGAGCAGAGCGCGAGCGGCAGGGCGGCACAGAGTGCTCCCCCAGTCCAGGTCCTCCCAGCCGCTCCGGGCCTGCAGCTCCTGACCCTCCTCCGGCTCCGGCAGGGAGTAGCTAAAGAAGACGAGCACATCTGGCCTCAGCACGCCCCGACACACCTCGCCCCGATACGTACTGCAGTAACCAGCACTGCTTTTATACAGCCTGCGGGAATAAACATCTTTAACTATGAGACATAAACGTACTCGTGAATTTGAAGACAGTTGAAGGGAGAACAGCTCTTGTCACATTATTTCTTAGAATACTGTTGTTGTGAACAAAACCCCATTTCTCCAATGGGAATGCACTCTCCTAACTTATGGTAATGAAATAAGATTTTGGATTATTTATTGGACCATTTATCATTAAAATGTAAAAATATGGTAAAAGGGAAGTTAGTGTTTTCAAACCCTACAAAATAATAAGTTAAGAGGTTGTAAAAATGTCAAATTAATAACCAACAATTAATGACTGACTGTTTGTTTGGAGTGAATTCTATTTTTCATACAGTGCCTTATATTTTGTTCTCTCATGTTCAGTGAATGCCGGGGACATGTGTAAGTGAAACCACCACTTTTCATTTGTTATTTTTTTTAACCCGTATGTCACCTGTCAGTCGTGGTCTGGTGAGAAGCTTCACCATCGTTTGAAATTGGAATCGTCTTGCTATTACTTTTGTAAGATAAAATGGGATTTGTTAACATTTGACAGGCACTCTACATGGTGTGTTGAATAGAATTAGTATATTGAATAGAATTACAAAGGAGAAATTGTGTTTTTCTAAATCACCCTCAAAAACAAATAACAGGTGAATCAATCCAGGTGTATTTGAGCAGGGAAATCATGGAAAAATAAGTATTTTTTAACTTATTTGATTAAGTTTCTTTGTATTATTATCATGTATTGTGGAAGAGTTTATTTCTGAAGCGTTGAATAAAACATGGATATTTTAGCACCTTTCGCAATCTTTCTTCTTCTGAAGTCGAAGAAGTAGATCACCGCCTCGGTTTGAAATACTGGCTGAATTGAAATATTTGTCTCATTTCAAATATATCTTTTTCTAATTTCAAAAATTCCAAAGCAACTCTCTGCTGAGCAATACAATGACTCCGATAAGATTGTGAATCCCTTGGCTAACAGGAATGTTAAGTCAGAGTTCATACTGAGGGGAATGCATTTCGAGCGTCCTAATGCGTCTGCTCTGAGAGCATCTCAAGAGCACTGGCTTGCTGGAGTGTGTACAGTATGCATACACACTGGACAAGAACAAAGCACAAAGCACATGACTCTTTTATTCTACTTAACGGACCTGTAATCACAGCCAGATGTCAAATCTGAAGCAGGTTTATTCCAGTTCGCGTGTAACTAGGACCATATGGTGCGGGCAGCTCATTGTGCAGCCGCGGTACATTACGGGCCGCTTATGTATATGTTTACATTCATCAACTCTCATCCATTCCACATTGTTCCTTTTCCCAGTGGCGAGTTTGCCGCCAGCATGAAACACATTATCAAGCTGCCAGACTCCATAACGATCAAACTTGTAGGTCGTAAGACTTTATCAGGCCTCCTTCCTCCTACTTAAGGAATTTTGCAGCCCGTTACTAAGGTTCCGCATCATAATTTAGGCCAAGTCCAAGACAGAGTGCTGGGCTTAATGCCTTTGGCTGGGATTACCAGGCGACTGAACTGAAACATTGGTAAGAAGCAAAAGATGATACATATAAATTCATATTTATTACAGGGATTTAGGACGCCGGGGTATATGGAATAAAGATTATACAGTAAAATCCCCAGTGATGAATGAAGTTACGGATAAACGTATCAAATTCGGGACTTAAGAGCAGCTGGAATCAAACATAGCAAAGTGTGTGACCTTGTAGTTAATGGTGTTTGTATTGTGAGATATTCTTACCTCCACTCTATGGGAAAAATGCAGGATCCAGAAACCGGCAGCAGGAAATGGCCCAAGAAGAAAGAAAGAGTTAAGCAGTCTCTCCTCAGCCATGACAAAGAATCATACATCCAGTCTGTGATGCAGGCCATGCTTGTGATGTTGTGCTTGGCCTGCAGAGTGTGTGTGTGTGTGTGTGTGTGTGTGTGTGTGTGTGTGTGTGTGTGTGTGTGTGTGTGTGTGTGTGTGTGT
>JBBMFX010228478.1:0-20374 GCA_037832545.1 Rhabdalestes septentrionalis | reverse complement strand
CAAATTCAAATTTGGCTGTACATGTGCCTTCTTGAGCAGGGGGACTTTGCGGGCGCTGCACGAAATCAATCCATAATCATGTAGTGTTTTACCAGTGGTGCTCTTTGTGACTGTGGTCCCAATGGCCTTCAGATCATTAGGCAGTGATTAGGCAACAAGTTCCTCCTGTGTAGTTCTGGCCTGATCCCTCACCTTTTTCATGACCATCCTCAACTCGCGAGGCAAGATACTGGATGGAGCTCCAGACTGAGGGCAACTGATGGTCATTTCACATTTCTTTCATTTCTGAATAATAGCATCAACAGTTTTTACCTTCTCACAAAGCTTCTTGCTGATGATCTTTTAACCCATTCCAGCCCCGTGCAGGTTTACATTCTTGTCCCTGATGTCTATTGAGAGCTCTTTGGTCTTGTTCATGGTGGTGGAGAGTTTGGAATGGAAGAAAGTGATTCTGTGGACATTATGATTTAAGCATATGTTTTTTCTTGATTTTTGGTTGATATTCTGTCTCTCCATAAAAATACATAAATTCTAATGTTTTTAAAACAAACTTTCATATATACTTTTTTTTTTGTTTTATATATGTAACTGTAATGTCTCTAAGTTTGTTTAATGAGCATGGTGTATGGGACGACCTGTCTAACAGACATTATAAAAGGTCCATTTTCTCTCCTTCTTTAGCGATTTTTGGCCCATTTTGATCCGATTTTTCACTCGTACGACCATTTTGGGGATCGGCCCGAATTTCGGCTTAATCGTGTGTTGTGCATCGTGTAGTATACTTGGGGAAACGAGAAGCGATTAGCACCTCACGACCAGCTCCAGATCAGTAATCGTTTGGTCGCAAGAAAATCAAACCTGTTTGAAATCCTGGTCGCCCCTCGTGAGGGTATTGCACTGTTGAATCAGTACCACGACAGATTGAATGCAACCCCTCCCACTGCACATGCGCAAACACAGAAACGAAAGTGAAAAAGTAGCATGGCGGTGGAGTGTGTGATCTGGGGTAAAAAATAGAGTTGAAGAACTTGTCGAATTTTGGCAAGCTCATCCCAGACTTGTGGCCCCACAAAATGATCACAACCGCAACAACTGTTAGTGAATTGTAGAATTGACAGACAGTACTGGGTCTACATTTGAGAGTTTCTTGCGGGAGTAGAGAGATGTGTTCGCGGGAGCGGAGGAAAGATATTGCTCTATACAAGTGCCTTGAATACATTTTTCTGGTTGTTTTATTGTGGGGAACAGCATATGTGGTCGATCTAACCCAAAGATGTTTGTGTTGCACAGGAGTCTCAGGGACTCCACCAGCCTCGCTTGTGGGAGCGGGTCGGCAAACACACATTTCTGCGGGAGCGGCATAAAATAACGCGCAGACATCTACCCCACGTGTCGTGCATGGACGTACAGTGTGAGCAGTCAGGTCTCATCAGAGCATCAGGCCGTATAGTGTGAGAACAAGAATCGTGAGCTATGAACTTCTCACCCCTGCGATTCAGTCGTACAGTTTGAGCAGGAGCTGAATAGGCGACTAAAAAAAATAGCAGTGTAAGCCCAGCTTTAGCATGTTTCAGGGATCTCCTAACCATTTTTTTAATGATCAGTACTTGGCCCCTTATCAACTGATCACAGTTTTATACTTCACCTATATTAACAGACATTTTGATGTTTTGATGAGCACTCCCATGAGCATCAGTGCCTTTTTTGGCCATAAAAACAATTTTTTTTTAAATTAGATTAGACTAATTAGAGGGTCAGGTGTGAGCAATAACAAAGCTAGGATGGACTGGGGCTGCGTCCAAACATGTTTGTTTCTGCTTCTGTCGGTCACTTCTCTTCCCATCACTCCTCTCCTCACCGGAGGAATTAAGAGGAGAAAGAGCCATTAAAGATCAGTGAGAAAACAATGTAATAGCAAATGAGTAATAACAAAGCATAAAGATCAGCAAAGCAATGAGTGATGAGAATTTTTGAGGAAACATGGGAAACACCCAAACAATAAAAGTGGTAACAACAGTAGTGGTAGCACCACTTTCAGGAAACAGAGCTTCAGCAAAAGCACCAATGCTTGTTCATAGAGATGAATGATAAACTGGTGACAGAAATACAGTGGGGTCGGGGGCCACACAGAAAATCAGAGCTTGTGTCTCGTCTGCCCCCTATTTAAACCTGAAAATATCGTTTTAGAACTTTCAAATGTAAAGTTGTGAAAAGTGAAAGAATAATATATTTTTGGTTCTATAAACTGAAGCAAATTTGGGATTCTTGCTTGTTAATGCCTTTGAACTGAAAGGTTGTTTTTTTGGGTTTTTTGGCTCAGTTCTTTCACTGAACTTATTGTATTCAGATGATATCAGGAGCTGTCAAGCAAAGGAGAATCCATTTCTGACATTCAGGTAAATATCTGAAAGGTTGTACTTTTCATTCATCTTGTCACTGACTGTGACAACTGGTTATGTGGTGTGAACAGTCCAGATTCACCGTGTCAGAGAGAAATCGCCAAAGTAGGCAGAACAGAGATAATTAACACATCTGTGACCATTTCTGTTTCAATTAATAATCCCAAAATATAGGAATTGTTTTGTCCATTGATTAGGAAATCATGGACATAATTTTACCTGAAACTTTTAAATTTTTTCTTCACATGCATAATATAGTGCTCGCAAATAATCCCTGTATTTGTAGAGCTAGGAACAATGACTAGGAAATACAAATATGAGCAATAGCTGAACAAAAGATGGGTAGTAACCGACCTAGGCCAGATGGGGGCTTCATTCAAGAACTTTTTCTACAGCTTCTGTGCTTCCCATCTCTTCCTTCTACCTCCTCCTACATCGAGGAATCAAGAGGAGGAAATGAGAAACAGTCATCAAATTCCACTCAACTAAGAGGAGGAGGATCAGTAGGAAATAGCTGTATTTTTTAATAGTTCCTGGACACAGCATTAGCTAAACTATGCAAGACAGCGATGAGCAACAGCCAAACAGGGATATCTCCAGCTTCCTTATCAGCAGCTTCTGAACCAGCCCAAACTGACACAATTTTCCACTTCTGTTACTCACCAGAACTATGAAAAAGCTCTGGGATTTGGTTCCTTGTCTTTTTGAGGTGGTGTCACAAATGTTGGGTTTTGGTTTTGTACCTTCTTTTACACTTCATACCGTAACTAACCTCCATTTCCCATGGCTAATAGAGTAGCCATTTTACTGTGGTTATTTTTCTGGATTATTTCTCGTCCCAGTTTTTTCTGTAATCAGTATCAGTATTATTTAGGCTTACTATGTTCACTCTACAGGATTTATCTAATATTCTCAATCCTATAGTATGAATTGCTGCCATGTCAAGACAAGACAAATGTCCTGCAGTGTCATTTGTAAGATTTGCTCTAAGGCAAACAAACTCCTTGAAATTGTTTTTGTTTCCATGCCTTCTTTAAGTAAATCAGATAATCTTCTATTTCAGTGCTGCCTGTGCTACATTAGATTGAGTGATCCACCTCTAAGTGAGCATAGAAAACATGCCTTTCTATATTTAGACTCTCTGATCCTCGAATGACTGGATGATTTGTGTCAATTATTGCTCACTGTTCTGTATTTGTTTTGGCAAGTCCTGCAGACTGACTGTTCTTGTAAAAAAAAACAAAAAACGAAGGTGGTATTTTTGTACACTTATACTGTTTGGACCTTGAGGGCACAAATTTATCTGTTGCATTTATATTATTTATATTACATTGACCCCCATATATTGTGTCAGACTTTCTGTTTTATAGAGTTAAGGTCAGGAATAACTGGGCCTTAGGACATTTTAATGGTATACTTGTTTAAATCCCATTAGGGGGCACAAATAGCTGTACATATATACTTGAGAAGGAACATTTTAGGTTGAAATGAAAAATCTGGTCCTGCCAGGTTAAGATAAATATTAGAATTTTTATAAACATGTTGACTTGTGCTTGATTCTGTTCTATAGGGAAGCTCTATTGCAGTATTTTTTATTTGTTTACAGATTCTGCTTCAGCTTTGATAAAAAAAAAAGTCAAGACATAATAAGCCCTGTTTTTCCCTTACACAGGTACAGCAGAGACTATGTGGTAGAGGGAGAGCCATATGCAGGGTACGATAGACATAATGCAGAAATCGCTGCTTTTCACCTAGACAGGTAAGATACACAAGACTTAAAGTTTCTCACTCAAAGAATTAGCATGAGTTGTTAATGCACTTATTACTGTACTTTCTAAACATGTGTATACAACACACTGTGGTATGCATACAGATGCACGAATTGGTGAAGTTGTATCAAGAGTTGATCTGGACTGTAGATTAATTGTTTGAAGAGATCCAATCTGTGTATGGGTTTGATTTACTTGGACAGTGTATCATGTTGCTCTCTGTCAGGATCCTGGGATTTAGGAGAGCGCCTCTGGTGGTGGGGCGATTTGTGAATCTGCGCACAGAGATAAAGCCTGTGGCAACAGACCAACTACTGAGCACGTTCCTCATGCACGGTCAGTCTCTTCCTCACCATTTTTTTGGTTATTTTGTTTGTGCCTTTACAAATGAACAAGCAAAACTGTTGGGCATTAACAGTAATGTTTAGGCTTCCCAGCAGAGTAGATCCTGTGTGGTTATAAACATTCAGATAAGCTATTTAATCAAATTAGTTCCACAACATGGCCGAGAGTCAGATACATTTAGGGTTATAATGATGGGTACGGAGCAGCAAGAATTTATTTCCATAGCTTTATGCCACACTGCAAAATCATGTAGACGACAGTAAAATCCTTAATATAAATGCATGCAGCAATCATAGGCAGGACTGGAATTCAAACCCTTATATTCCACAGGTCACATTCTGAATCAGAACATTTTTGAGAAAGGTTTTGATGAAAAAGCAAAATGCAGAAAGAATTTATTCTCCAAGCCCTACATTTCAGAAATTGTGTACACAACTGCAAACATCTATGCTGTTGCGCCACCATCAGTCCCATGTGGGTTGATCTATGTAATAGTAGTGGTGGGCTTACATTATATGTCATAGGCCACTCCTCATTGCCTTATTTAAATTTTTTAATTACATTATTGGTGCAAAAATACTATTTTTATATCTGTTAGACCTTGGCATATTGAGTAGATTAAAGAAATTGGAACAAACTGCGACAGGCTCCAAATTGCCCCAAGGTTCCTAGTTCAAGATGCTTCAACCACTCAGCATTCAGCATCAAAGTACACTAATCACTGAACCTGTTCCTTTACTGGTTCAGGCCTTAATTTAAATGGCTTTGTTATGCGTCGATGATTCATACGTGAGTCCCTGTGTGAGATTCAAGGACTGGACTGAATGGAAACCTATTTGTCAAGACTGCATTAAAAGTACAAGAAATGGTGCCTTTTTGGAGGCAAAATATGACTAAATGAATGGTAGATCAAGACTTTCGCACAATACAATATGTAATCAGTAAACAAACACTTGTTTACACAAAACTGATTTTTGTAGTGTTGTGATTCATCTTGTGCCTACACAATGATGTTTCTTTATATAATTATGTTTTTAAATGCCTACACAGAAAATAATTGCTACTCCAGTTTGTGTGTTTGTGTGTGTGCGAGAGAGAGAGCGAAACTTTCTTTCTTCCTCTCTTTCTCACCTTTTCTTTTTCTTCGCTACCTGAATAGAAGAGCTGGAATAAATGGTGTATTAAATCGTTTTCTCTCTTTTCAACTCCTCTCTCTGTCTTTTTCACATTATAAATTGTTCAGTGTTAATTGTGCAATTTCGTGCACTTAATACAGCAGTCACTTTCATCCTTTATTCTGTTAAGAATTTTAAGTTTAGGGACCTCAGTTTTCACTTGAAAAAGATGTTTTCACATCTGGCAGTCATAAGTATTTTGTATTGTATTTTTTTCTACTTTGCTGAAGTTCCCTTTTTCATCTGTATTCCTATGGTGATGACCCTTTGCTGGTCAGAAAAAAACACTTTATTCTGCAGTTGTACTGCTTGAACTGTGATGCAGGCATTGTGTGCAATCATGTGTCTAAGAAACATACTTCTAGGTAACATGAATGAGAGCACCAGGAGGCAGTATCCAAACTAGAATGTCCAAAAATTTTGTGGCAGCTGGTGGCCTAGTTGTTAGCGTATTGACCCTGCATTTAGGGTTTACACACACTAGGCACGGTTGCCTTAACCGGGCCCGGGTGCTATTGTCCACACTCCCCATCTGGCCTGCAGGGTAAACAGAAGGGGTGGCGCTCTTGCTGAACGCAGTGGAGTCCCTCGCTCTGGTTACTTTGTTTCGTCCGTGGTGGTACAAAGCGCCTCTCACAGCCTGTTGCTAAACAGGTCTATCGCTTTTTTGGCTTGAAATTGTTGGTGCGAACGTCGCAAAAACGTGACGTTATGCATCCTGTTTCGTGCTCCAGCGCAGTTAGCACTCACGCTACTAACGAACGGCGCCCGAGTCCAACCGAACCGTGCCCTGGCACACCTCTTTCAAGTGGGCCAGGGCCGGCTAAACGAACCCCGCCCGGGCATGGAGCGCTCACACTAGTCAAACGAACCACGCTTTGGTGGCCAAATATACTCGGGCACGGTTTAAACTGCCTAGTGTGAGTACACCCTCAGAAGGTTGTGGGTTAAAATCCCAGCACTGCTATTGCCATCACTGAGGTACCCTTGAACAAGGTCCCCACACACTGCTCCCCGGGGGCTCCTAGTTGGCGGCAGCCCCCTGCTTCACTTGGGGAATGGGTTAAATGCTGAAAAAGAATTTCACATTGTTCATTGTACAACTGTGTGCTGTGGTGTGTTCACATGTGACTATAAGGGGCCACTATTTTACTGTATTTTTCACTTTGCCACAAAACAATGTCAACATAATGACCTTCCAATTCTGTGAGACATACCTGAAATACCTGATTAAATAACCATAATGTAATTATTGTGAAAAATATGGAATTTTTTATTTTTTTTGCATTTATAAAACAAATATCAGTCCAGGTTTAAAATGCGAATTATTCTGCTATTAAACGAGTATTTGCATACCTTAACAAGCTGTTGGGCTTCAAGCTTCAAGGTAGGACACAATCCATTGCCATAGGATCTGTCGACTGACCATATCAGAAGATACAGAAAAATCTATAAGAATTAGAACTGAAGACATTTCAGCTGACACATCAGACACTAAAGCTACTCAGTAACAGCTAGAAGTGCACTTTCTGTAGAATGTGCTGCCTTGAATCCAGACGGAAGCCTTTTTTTTATAGAAATAGATTAAGCTCCAGAACTTTGGAGAGGAAGCAGAGAAGAGATAAGTCTGTAGTTGTTCAAGTCAGTGATGTTGAGTGTGGTTTTAAAGACTACTGTGAGTACGGCTGATTTGTGGGCTGTGAATATATGGCCTGTTTCCATGGAGTTGTTTAACATGTGAGAGTAATGGGAGAGAAAATCCGATGTTGGGGTCTGAAGCGTGGGTGATGTAGGGTTGCTAAATATATGGAGCTGAAGAGCATCATCAGTGCAAAGTGGGGTAAGGCAGGTCAGTGGCATATAGGTTGAGAGTATGTGAGAGTGGTGGTGACTACAGGAAAGGCTTGTCTGATCTCATCAGTTTTTCCATCATAGAATCTGGCAAAAAGTTCAAGCCAGAGGAGGAGCAACAAAGTAGCAATTTTTGTTTTGGATTTTTCCTTCCACACGGAGTGATTCCATATTTTTCCTGCACTTGATCTGGGGGAAAAAAGCACAGGGGATGGATTAAATCAGTATTTGCCTGACACAAACCTCTGCATGTTTCGCTTGCCCATTAACTCCTCTGCGCAATATTACAGATGAATTTATAAATAACTATGTGGAACTATAAACCAGTCTTATGCGTTTACATTAGCACGAGGCAGCGAGGCACCACAACAGATCCCATTCATTTAAACTGGGAAGCATTTTATGTAACATTGTATCAAATGAATGAGCTCTGTGTATTGTGGAGTGGAATTGATTGGAACTGAAATTTATGCAAACGCAATACGTCTACCAAGTCAGGAGGCAGGTGGTATTTGCATGGTTTGTGTCCACAGCATTTTCTTCTTTTTTTTTTTCCAATGTTCTCATGGAAAGTGAAAATATTTAAACAACACTGTTTGTCTCAAGAATTCAAACTCTACATGGAAAGATAAGCAGTTGCATGTTATTATACTGGAATCACTAACACTGGGTGTAATGTGATGATTTACAAACTATGCTTTCCAAATCCCCAAAAAATTAGCAACCATTGTAAAATGTAAAATGATTACACTTATGTTAACCTGTTTATGGTTTAATCTCTCGACACCCCTTATCTTTTACATCTTCTTTGCTTGTTTCTCTCCCTTACCGTTTCACTCTTAATCACTGATGTGTTACCAGCACTCTTTAGGAGGCCAGAACAGCAGCATGCTCTATTCGTTCTCTTTTTCCATTTGAAGCCTGTAGAGCTAGGAAAGATTTAGTCATTTGTTCAGCCAGTGTGTCTAAAGGCATGCAACCATCAGACCTGCGGACAAACAGCAGCCTAGCTCAGCATGTGGCCTGTGTATGTGCCTGTGCAATACAATAATGTCTTCAGCTGTAGAATGTGTTTACTCAGGCATGCTTTAATAAAGTCAATGAAATAAATAATAAGTAGGATTGCATGTTATTTTCAGTGATGTGTTTGAATTGAAAGGTTAATTATCAGCTGACTGATCTGTGTCTGTATGTTTGTTCGTAGGGAATAATACATGCTTCTATGGGAAGTGTTATTATTGCCGGGAGAGTGAACCTGCGTGTGCCGAGGGGGACGTCATGGAGGGCTCGGTCACTCTCTGGCTGCCTGATGTCTGGCCTCTGCAAAAACACAGACATCCCTGGGGACGCACATACAGAGAGGGCAAACTCGCCAGGTACATACGCTCACGCGCACATCACACTGGGGGTCTCTGGACCTACCAAAGTGAAATATTTCTGTTAAAAAAAATCCTTCTTTTAAATCATAAAACAAATTCCTGGAACTCAAACCTAAAGAAAGCCAGAAGCCAAATCATTTCAGTTTCAGCAGGGGAACTCCTAACCTGTGCAGTTATGACTAGGAGTCATCCAATTTTTGCCCTCAATAAGCCACTGGCCACCATGCTTAATTTTTATTTTTTTTTGTCAATTGGTGTTGGGAGTATATGATTTGAATAACATGGGCCAGGTAAATGCACATGGTCTGCATTTGAATACTGCTGCTGTCACACCTATACCAAATTACCATAGCTGGTACTAGTGTGTTATTTAGGCCATATATTGTGAACTCAATGAAAAGCATGAACAATGCAGCTTTGGGGCTGAATGCCTGTCATTGAAGAGTCATTTTGATTACAGAGAAACCTGGTAGAATGATTTAAGTATATGTATTTTATATATATTCTTATAGTTTATTCTTTCTGCAATTTAATGTACAGAAACTTTGTGTGAGCATATGCCGTGTGCTGTAAGAACATGGTACTGTATGAATGCTATGTAAAATTCTTGTAAAACAATACTGCATAAGTATGCTTTTATGAAAATCAAATGCTTTGTGTCCACTTTGCCTGCTATAAAGTGTTGTGGCTAACCACAGACTGAGCCCTCTAGACTTGCACATTTGAATTTGTGAAGAATTACACTTCACCTCAGTAACATCCTCACCAATGTGCCCCATAAACAACTCTCACGAAAGAAGTTTTTGCTTTTCAAAACATATTGATATACATTGTCTAGCCACAACATTAAAACCTTGACTGATTCTAGGAAAAATGCCCTAATCTGCCATGGTGACTTTGCTGTGCTGGTTAGACCACTGGGTCCGAGCATCTGTAAAATCTGATGTTCCCAGTATGCAATGGTTAGTTGTAGGAGTTTGTAATTTTGTAACTATTTTGTTGCTACATTTCATTTTTATCTTTGAATAGTTTTTGATTGCTGGAAACGTCTTTAGCTTCGCATGTTTCTACTGTTAGCACAGTAGCATCAAATGTCATGGCGCCACACACAATTTACTTGTATGGTATTTTTCAGTCTTCTTTTGTGGTATTAACAAACAACTTCTAGCTGCATTACTACCATCTACCAGCATTAATGCATTGTCATGAAAAGTAGTCCAAGGAAGGAAGGCTGGTGAACTGACAGAAATGTCAAGGTTACCAAAAGGACATGGATGAACGTGGGGAGCAAAGGCTAGCCTTTCGGGGGTTAATGCTATGTTTACGAGGTTTCAGAACATACAGTGCATCACAGTTTGCTGTGTATGGAACTGCGTAGCTGCAGAGCGATCAAATTGCTCATGCTGCCCATAGTGGGAAAGTGAGCATCAGAACTAGGCCATGCAGCAGTGAAAAAATGTTGGCTGGTCTGATGAGACACATTTTTTTTCCATCTTGTAGATGGTCTTGTGTTGCTTACATAGGAAGCAGATGTGCACCAGGATGCAGTGCGGAAGGGAGGCAAATTAGTCAGAGTCATGGAAGCCCTCACCTGTTCCAATTATGACGGAATATTTTCTTTCGCTTTAATATTATGTAGGATCCCTTATTCCACCAAAACATCACTGACCTATAAAGGCATGGACTCCACTGAAAGTGTGCTGTAGCACCAAGACATCAGCTGCAGTTCATTTTAAGTCTTGTAAGTCCTGAAGTAGTTAGATTAGTTTGTCCAGCTCATCCCACGGATGCTTGTTCATATTGAAACCTGAAGAATTTGGAGGCCAAGCCAACACATTGAACACTTCATGTTCTCCGCCATGTTCCGCAATCCATTCCAGAACAGTGCAGTGTAACACAGCACATTTTTCTGCTTATAGAGTTCACTGCAACTGACACATTTCTTTAGGCTGCTAAATTTGTTCTAAATATAAAAAGTGTTTTGTTATGAGCAATACAGCTGCCTTCAATGTAGCAGTCAGGGACTGGTTTCCCCAGTCTGGCACACTGCACTACACCAATTAGATGATCTGCACAAAACTCCTAAAATCGAAGTTTATTTCTTAAACATAATGAAATTGTAAACTGCCCTGAGTAAGAGCTTCTTCTAAAATAATACATGTAAATATCATTTTAATTTTTGTTTAATACCATTTTTGTTTTCATTACTATTATGTTTACTTTTTGGTGCAAATAAAGCCATAGACAAGTTCTTGACATTAGCTAAATACACTCAATTTTATTTTATAACTGAATATTAAGGAGAAGTGCTGATGTTAAGATCTTTACAAATATGCTTATAGACTGGGCAGGTTTGCACAATTCACGTTCACGTATTAAAATCTGTGATTACACTTTAATTTTTTCAGAATAGAAGCGACTCGAGAAGAGAAAAACTGTCAGCTGGAAGAAACATTTAAAGATCATAGTTATAGCTACAAGGGGATCTTGCTGAGAAGTGACTTGAACTAATGTACACAACACAGTTGGTGTCCTGATAATTCCACTGATAAATGTTTTATTTTTGGCAGAATCTTTCAACAAAAGTCCCATTTTTCATCAAAAGCCGAATTTCATTAGCTTCTTGCATTGTAGGCCAGTCAGAAAAGCTTGAGGTCTTGTATTCTGTTATATAGAAACATGAACATTACTGATGCCATGCAGTTTGCCTGGCACAGTATTTGGCCAGAGTTTCAGTGCAAAATCTCGTGCAGTCTGACATGACCAGTGTTCTTACAAGACTACACTGTGCTATCAAAACTGGCCCAAAAGCACATCTGTATTTTTAGCCTTATTGTCAGTTAGGCCACTGTGCTTACAAAGTGGAGAAAGAATGTGTTTCAGACCGTTCACACCCTGGGGTGGGGTAAAAGTGGCAGACATTAAAAGTTGCTTCCCATGTGTACTTGATTTAAAGCTACATGTCTTTTAAATGTGTCACTGATTTATAGACATGGCTGTCAAAATTGTATTGTGTGTGTGGGTGTGTTAGGTGGGAGTATGACGAGAGTTACTGTGAGGCAGTGAAGAAGATGCCTCCTTATGATGCTGGTCCACGTCTCTTGGATGTAATTGACACAGCCGTTTTTGATTACCTCATCGGCAACGCAGATCGACATCACTACGAGAGTTTCCAAGATGACGGCGGCGCCAGTATGCTTATCCTTCTAGACAATGCTAAAAGGTAAAGAAGGAATGAATATTGGGACTTCGATATTGTAAACGTTGCATTGGATTTAAACATTTACTTCAAGGTGTTTTCCTGTCTTTTTGGTTCACAGTTTTGGAAACCCAGCTTTAGATGAAAGAAGCATTCTGGCGCCCCTCTATCAGTGCTGCATGTGAGTATCCCAACATACACAGTTGTCCTTGTGTGCACATACACACAATCTGCAAACACTACGAATAGCTAACACCTTTTGCCTTCTTTTATTTGCCCTTTTTGTCATGTTGTGACTAATTACACTAATGCACTATTATTTTCTGTACCAAATAAGGGCAGTTTGTAGATGTGCAAACATTGACTGTAGGTTAGTTGTGGATAATTACCCCCTTTAAGCCTGATTTTAGTATCATCCTTGTTACAGAACTAGAATCAGAATCAGATCACTTCATCGATCACAGAGGAATAGGCTTATGGTATGGCTTCACAGACACACAGTGAAGCACAGACAAAAAATTTATAAAACATAAAAGTCTAGATAAAGTCAGTAAGAACTCAGCAAAAAAACTCAGTATGAACAGGTAAGTAAATTAGTAATAACACAGAGTGTTATTTTATTGCATGTAAAAGCCAGCCACTGTGTTAGAATTAGCAGCATGCAGGCAGCACCAACAAATAATCATAAACAGAAATGCAGAAATAAAGGGTGGAGGTAGCTCAGTGGGAACTAAGAGGTAATGGGTTCGAATCCGACCTCCAGCACCAACTCTGGGTCCCTGAGCACGACCCTTAACCCCAAGTTGCTCCAGGGACACTGTCCCCTGTAGTTAGGGAATGGAATTCGCTTTGGATAAAAGTGTCTGCTAAATGCCGTAAATGTAAATTACAAATACTAAATATACTGAAATAGCTGTTATAAATAAGATTTAAAAAATTCAAAGACTAAACTATGTGGACAAGACACAGAGTAGTTGTAACATGCGACTGCAGGCTTGGATCTGTGTGTGGTGTTTGTGATATAAGGACAAGGATTGCTAAAGTTTGCTTAACAGGGCAACTGGTACCTGTATCATGAGAGTGAATTTATGAGAAACAGTTTATTAGACTGTGCTGCTGGTCCCTAATATGTCGTATCTTCATCTGTCTTTCAGCATGAGCCTGACAAAGTACAATCCGGCGTGACATGTTTTGTTATGGTTGCAGGCCAGACAGTTGGCAACAGAACAGCTCATTGTGGAACACCCAGACTATAAACATGCAGAGATTTAAGAAAATATATTCAGAAGACTCTAGCTGAGGGGTCAGGATTGATATACTCTAAGACGACACAGCAGTTTTTTTGTTTTAGCTGGCATGTAATAGTCAGTTTATGGCCACTATTTTGTAAAATTTGTGTTTAACAACAGAAAATATGTTTGTTGTTGGTAGTAGGTTTTTGTTAGTACTCCCATCTTCCGACAGTAAGTTCAGAGCATTTTAACCCGAAGAACTTACTTGTGAATGGGCCTTAGATTTTAATATGTAAAGATAGCTCCGGTAATAGAAAAAGTTTATAAAAATAGTAACTTCAGGTGAAACACACGTCTACCCTCGCATTACTGTAGCTGTTGATCAGACCATTTTTACATGACTGTGTATTGTCATCTTGTGTGGGCAAACTTCCTTTAAGATTTACATTAGACAGATTCCCCAGTTGTTTTTGCTAAAAAATGTTTGAAATTCACTGGCCCTTCACTGATTGGAGAATGCCTGTGTCCTGAGGCAGTATTTTCCTTTGTTCCCACTTTTGCATCATCAGTTGTGCGGTCATATCGGGGAGGATCTGTGTACTGCTCAGCTTTTTTGTTACTTGTATGTTTTGTTTTTTATCTATCTTCCCTGAGTCTTTTTCCCCCTTGATAGTTTCATAAACATATTAAGTACAGAAACTGAAATGAGTGCTGAAGGATAAAGGATTTTGCACTGATAGTATTTTATTTTCATCTTTTATTTAACTGGTCTCCCCATGGCCTCCAAAATTTGATCAGACTGTATTGTACTTGAATGATTTTATCTTTAG
This sequence comes from Rhabdalestes septentrionalis, assembly GCA_037832545.1. Classification (NCBI taxonomy): domain Eukaryota; kingdom Metazoa; phylum Chordata; class Actinopteri; order Characiformes; family Alestidae; genus Rhabdalestes; species Rhabdalestes septentrionalis. Next base: position 6,195 of record JBBMFX010228478.1, on the reverse strand, counting down.
GTTTAGTCAAATCACATACCCTGACCCAGGACCTACCAAGTGATCTTGATAGGTTAATACATTTGTTAAAAAAGATGAGATAAAATACAATGCAATCATATACCAATGAGCAATAACACTAAAATCAACCCCTTAAGAAATTCGGATAATTCCAGCTTTAGACAGTGCTGACATCAACCCCATTAAAAACCTTTAAGATGATTTGGAATGCTAATTGAAACTCAGGCTTCTATCACCCAGTGGAGAGTCAACTACATATTAATGTCTATGATTTTAGCTTGCAGTGTTCAAAATGCACATGTAGAGGTAGTTTTTGGGTGTCCTCATACTTTATTACTAATACTACTACTACTGCTGCTGCTGCTTCTTCTGCTTCTTCTACTACTACTTTGTCTTATTTTCTTTAAATTTTTTCAGGGCTAAAATAATGTCCATGGCTCAAAATATTTGGCTCAAAATCTGGATTTCTCAGGCATAAATAACTAAAAATAAGTGCAGTTTTACACATTGTAATTTTAGGCTGAACATTTTAAGCAAATCTGTGGTATTTAACTTTTTTTTTAAACTTGTTTTTTCCCCTTTTCTCCCCAACTAAGGGCCAGCCCTGTTGTCAGTAACAAATATAAAAAAACAGGATCCTAGAATCATTATTAGTAACTGATGTTATTTTTGCCTGGGTATTACTTAGTGTGGCCAGAGGTGCGACCGGTGCACATTTTAGTGAAGCTTGTGGGTTTCATATTTAGTTGTCGCTGTCAGAACAAAACCTTGTTTCTCTGTTTTAGAATGAATGACCAGAAATGGCCCAAACGACTTGGAATGAAATGTTACCATAAACTGAATCCTTGAGATCGTTTTTCCTTCCTCCTGCATAGTTACATTTTGGACATAATTGGTTTTGTGTTGGCAATGCTGATGTGTTAATCAGATCACATTGGTATTAACTGGCACATTAATTAACTATCATTTATTATCTATCATTACTTATTCAAGATTCAAGAGTCAGCCAAGCCACATACACAAGAACACAGGGACTTTCAATTGGTGCTGTTGCGGCTTCCAATCCAGGAACTGATGCAGCTGCAGTAGAATCTTGAGTAGAAGGTGGTGAGGATGGGCAGGGGAAGGCAGGCTTTATGCAGTCTCCTCAGAAAGTGGAGGACATGTTGGTCTTTCTTGGGTGATGGGGGTGGTGTTGAGTTTCCAGCTGAGGTTTTCCATCACCTGCACACCCAAGAACTTCAGACTGCTGACTTTCTCAACAGCTGTGTTCCGAATGTGAAGTGGGGTGTATGGGGTGGATTTCCTCCTGAAGTTGATGACCACCTTCGTCTTCTTAAAGTTCAGGGACTGGTTGTTGTCCCAACACCAGTCCACCTGCTGTCTGACCTCCCCTCTGCACTCAGACTTATAGTTGCTAGTGAGCCCCACTACTCTAGTGTCAAACTTGATGGTGTTTTGTGCTGGACTGGGTAGCACAGTGGGGTGTCAGCAATCCGGTGCCTAGGCCGATGGTCCTGGAGGTTCTAGTTTCACTACAAACTAACTTAGGCCTGTTAGTTAGGAAATCTAGGACCCAGTTACAGAGTGAGCTTAAGCTAAAATCTGTGAACAGCATTCTGACTTAGCACTTGTTTCAGTCCAGATGAGAAAGGATGAGGTGAAGGGAAGTTGGATCACGAGATGTCCAGTTAGCACGGTACGCATAGTTATGCTGCACAATGCATGGCTGTTACCAGTAATTAGTTTTTTTGCATGACTTTACCACTGTTTCCCTTTTTCACTGTCCTCTCACAATGACTTTGTATATTTATTTTTGTGCCTTCATAGTGACATTCCAGGTTTCATGCATTCAAGTAAGCATTAAATCCTTTCCTGACTTTTAGTTAGAAGTGTTGTTTGCCAAGAGTCTGCAGTTATCAATTTACTCTTATCTTCTGGCCCTTGGGGAATGTTTAGGGTCACTACGTGTTAAATTAGTGCAGGCCTTCTGACTGACCTCAGATTTACTTAATATTTACCTAAAATATCAAGGTTTCCTTTATCTGTAGAGAAAAACATTTTCAAAAGCCATGACTTTTGCGCTTTTACTGAGTTCATGAAGATTTCAGGAATTGATCGATTTTATCTGTATACACACGTTCATAAATGTGCATGGCTCTGAAATGAGAACCTGACTGGCCTGCAGTCCTGACCTTTGAGATGATTTGGAATGCCAACTGCAACTCAGGCTTCTTTCGCCCAGTGAAGAGGCAACTGCATATTAATGTCTATGATTTTAGCTTGCAATGTTCAAAATGCACATGGAGGTAGTGTTTGGGTGTCCTTATACTTTATTACGACTACTATTACTAATACTACTGCTACTGTCTCTTTTACTTCTACTACTACTACTACTACTTCTACTGCTCATTTTCTGTCGTCTTCTCCTTCTACTACCTCTTCTACTGCTTCTTCTGCTCTGCTACTTCTTCTACTGCTTTTACATCTATTACTTCGTCTTCTTTCTTCATCTCCGTTTTCTTCTTCCCATCGCTCTTTCTGTAGCACTCATTTTAGGGCTAAAATAATGGCCATGGCTCAAATGATTTTAAAATCTAGGTATTTTAAATCAAATACCTAAAACTAAGTGTACGGTTTTACACAATCTCATTTTAGGCTGAATGTATTAAGCAAAAATGTTTTTGTATAAAATCTTGTTTTTTTTATTTTTGTTTTTTTTCCCCTTTAATTGTTGACAGAAAGAAACCCCAGAATGCTAGAATAATTATTAGTAATGTTGTATTTTGCCTTGCTGTCTGAAGTGTGACCATAGATGTGACCTATGAACATTTTAGTGGAACTTGAGATTTTTCGCTTTAACCGCAGGAACATCACCTCACATTAATTTATTCTAAACCTCACATTCATTCTAAAACCTGGTTTTACAAAGATTGACCAGACGTGGCCCAAATGAATTTAGCTGTAACTTGCATTAATCCTTGAGATTTTTTTCTTTCTTCTGTTAAGTTCAATTTTGGAGATACTTGGTTTTGTTCTGACAAGGAGGACTATATCAAATCACCTCAGTATTAAATGGCAAAACACAGACACAATACTGTTACTTGTATTTTGTTCTTTTAGGATGACTTATCACTTCACCATTATTCATTAACCACAATTTTCCCCTTTTTCTGTCAGTTTCACGGTCTTCTCACTTCACTTTTTGTGTTTCTAGGAACCTACCAGATGCCTTCAACTAGATTCATGCAGATTATTTACAGAAGCATGATGCAAATTCCAAGCTTTTTATTTAATATAAAACATTGTTGGCTGGGAGTCACCATTTTTGCTGTAATCAGACCATTACTTATATCATCTGGCCCTTTGGGAAGGTTTACTCTCTGAGCCTTAAAACAAGCTGCTGGCTCGTTTTATTCATCCCTAAACCCTTTCATCACATTTTCTTCTGGAGGGGAATAACATGGCAGGATATTGCCAAAATGCTTGCATTTACTTTTAATACACTGAAATCATGACCAGCAATGACTGGAAAAGTGTGTGAGAGAAATGGTGTGTCTAGTAGTTTTCTGTCCCGGCAGTTAACCTGCACATCTAAACCTTTATTGTTTATAGATGTGGTGGTAAAAATTGAGAAGGCTGGAATAAATCCCTTTACTGCCAAAAAAAACTGCAGAATTTTATCTAGGTCACATGCGAAATAGGACAGTGCTGTTTTGCTGTGTGGTCCAAAATAACCCCACAAAACAGATGTTGCCCAATCCAGCCCTAAAGGAACCCTGTCCAGTCCATATTTTAGTTCTGTTCTCCTTGCCAGCAGCCATCATGAGCCGTGTCTGATGGAGCTATAGAGAACAGCAGGTTTTGCAGTAATGGTTTGGATACAAGGGGGAAATTAACAAAAATAACTGAAGGCAGCTATGCAGGAAATGTTTGAAATTGGCTGTCAACAGAAAATAAACGGATCAGTTGTTGACATCACTTGGCTTCTGATCAGTTAGAGGGTTTAAATTGGGCAGTGTCTATTGTAGTGCAGAAAAGGGATTATCTTTGCCATTAGCTTCACTTTAAACCAATCTAAAATCAGTTTTTGACTGGACACTCCTATCACTTCTTTCCTGCTTTGTTCATTTAAATGTGTGCATGTTATCTTTTTATATGCATGTGTGAGAAAGAGCAGCAAAGGACTGCAGTGAATTTTTCACTTAACCTTTTGAAGTACATGAGCACATTTTGCAATAATTTTTGTAAACTTTAGTTTCAGACTCATTTGTGAATGGAGTAACACAGAAGCATCACATCACTGAAATATAGAACATTATATGACCCTAGTTTGTGCAAAAAAACTATTTCAGAAAAATCATGTGTGAAAGAGTGTAAATTAAAAATGTTTCCCACAAAATACATACTGCTGAAACTCCATAAAACATACAAGTTCATCTTATCAACTTCTGCAGCAGTAATGATACCAAGGAAGGTCAAATTCTGTCTGGAATTTTTTTAATATATTAATAAACCATTGAATGTCCCAGTTTGAATAAAAAAAGATATAACATATTTACATTGTCTTGTAGAAATAAAAAAAAAGGAAAATTTTACTAGAATTATAAAAAATTATATCAATATTTTGCTTGCTAGATTGACAACAAAAAATTAGATAAATAAGTAGTCCTGGGTCTTCTGGGAAAAAAAAAAAAAAAAAAGGCATGAAAGCCTGGCTTATGGAATTAAAATGTCCAAATAAAGGGATACAAAAACACTCATAAATCACCCAGAATTCAAAAGGTTAAGGGTTGAGAATAAACATATAAATATATTGAGTTTGATTTTTTGGTAGGGTGAGTAATAAATGTTAAAGCTTATCTAATGACATGGTCTACCAAGAAATTAGTCTCTCAAATGAGCAAAAGACCATGTGTTGCCTATTTTGCGGGTTTGCTTTAATGAATATGTAATTTGGGCCATTTTTTCCTAAGGGTGTAAGATGTAGGGCAGTTTCGATGCAAATAGAGTCATTTAGCACCCAGAGTGTGGTTTACTGAGCCTGAAAATAATTTGGGGGAAAGCAATTGGCTGTGTAAATTAATACCACTGGGGGGGCAGGTACTAATCGGATGCGTGTTTTGCTCCATTGCTGCAATCAATACTGTTTTTATTAAAAGTTCATATTTTTAATGTTCAGTCTAGTATACTTAGTGGAATTTTGTTTCAGCACATAAGTATTTTGGATAAAACGTGTAAAATTTTAATATGTTGTTCCCATGAAATCTCACTCCGTACCCACGCGATAAAACATCAGTGGGGAAAAAACACATTGGTGGAGTAGAACAAAAATCAGGATAAAGAAAATGGTACTGTTAAGAAGTGTTAAAAATTTGCAGTTAAAATTAATGGAGAAAACCTCCAATATAAATGAACAGACGTCACTTAAACTAATTTTGAGCAGCCTTGCCATTCACTACATGGTGTCTCATAACTTCAGAGCAAAACTAAAGATGCAAACATGCCGCATCAAATTTCTACATTTAGATTGTGCATGATGTTTAAATGTAATAAACCACCTCTGTTTCATGTCCACTTCTGCATGCACTTCACTGTCGGTGAACTGTCCTCACATTTTATTTTCACATCATAAAAAACAGTAAACTAATATGCACACATTCTGCGACTGAATCAATCTTGTCTCCTCATTCAGTGACTCACCATGATTTTACTAGTCTCTACGCAGTGATTCTCTGTAGTATACCCACAAAACACCCACTAACAACACATGCAATGTACTTTGCTGGACATGCAAATTATTTCTCTTTATATGAGACATTAGTAAATCAGAGCCAGGCTAAGCAGAACTGAATCTATGCTTCTTTGTTCCCTCATTTGCCATTATCATTACTGTTCGAAGTGCTTAATCTGATAATGTTTCATACATTGTCTCATAATGATTTACTGCTAATCTACTTCGTTTACTGTCACTTTCTCTTACTCTTACTCACTGTGATTCTCATTTTTGGTCACTTTCTTGTTTTCTCTTTTTCCTCACTCACTCACTCTCTCGCTCTCTCTCTCGCTCTCTCTCTCGCTCTCTCTCTCGCTCTCTCTCTCGCTCTCTCTCTATCTCTCTGTTTCTCTCTCTCTCATTCTCTCTGGTTCTCTCTTTCCCTCTCTCTCTCTCTCTCTCTCTCTCACACTCTTTCT
>JBBMFX010228267.1:0-20375 GCA_037832545.1 Rhabdalestes septentrionalis | reverse complement strand
CACACACACCATCATGCATCATCACACCACCATACACCTACACACCTTCACACACACCATCATGCATCATCACACCACCATACACCTACACACCTTCACACACACCATCATGCATCATCACACCATCATCCATCTACACACCTTCACACACACCATCATACACCTACACACCTTCACACACAGCATCATACACACCTTCACACACACCATCATACACACCTTCACACACACATGATACATCAACACACCTTCACACACACTATCATACATCTACACACCATCATACACCTATACACACATCATCATACATCAACACACCTTCACACACACAATAATGCATTGACACACCTTCACACACATCGTGTTGTTTCCAAGTTTATTCGATTTGTAACACACCCAGTCTGTAGAAGGAATTATAAATCTGTGAGGTTTGGGTTCCCGAATGATGCAACTGTCTAAACGATGCTCTGTCATCGGGAGGTTGTGAGCTCAATCTCCAGGGTGCCGCAGCCATCAGTGACCAGGAGTCCAAAGCAATGGAACTGGCTTTGCTCTCTCTGGGTGGGAGCCAAGCAAACATCTTTTATCTGCCGCTCAGAGAGATGTGGTGACCAGCTGCATGCGTCTGGGAGGAAGAACATGCTAGCCTTCACCATCCCAGCTCTTCTGAAACCAAGCTAACGGGGGGAATTAAAACTGGGGTGCTACAACATAGTTGATGGTTAGAATATGTTTTTAGTGTATTCCTTTCATTCTTTTTTTAAGCTACATTTCAAATCAATCCAATGGGTTCACGAAGAAAGGATAGCCATATTTGCCAGATACCTTGAAGCAGAGGTAAATGCACCGCACGATTTATGGTCTTGAATTAAATTGCTTTTTTCTACACTGTGTAACTCAGATCCTACACCTTATAACTTCAGTTTAGGAAATCCCTCCTTTTCTAAAGCTCCTGGATATCAGGTATCCAGAATAAGTCCTCACATATACACTACAATCTAAATTTTAAAGCTTGTCACATTACCGTTTTCTAAGCTTCAAATTAGCAATCAGCCTGGAGGGCTTTAACAAAGGTTCCGCCGAAGTGGGGGCTCAAACCCAGGCCCTTGACCCATAATGGGTTAAAGGGCAGCCCACAGTAACTGTAACATGATTGAAACAGGACTATAATAGCCACACTCTGTTCAGAAATCCTTGCCACTCTGTGCTGGGGATGTGTTTACATACCTCATGCTGTCTTTCATCTGATATTGAGTACTTCAGAAATCTTTATTTTCAGACGTTTATTCCTGTAATTGCTTTCTAAGAGCCTGTTTGAGTCTAATCAGATCTTTTTTATCTACTACAATATCCGGCGATTCAGGGCCTGTACAGTCAAACTGCAAAAAACAGGCCACCTGGGCTACACCACATCGTGTGGCTCACGTTCATGAAAACGTTAATAAATTCGATCATTTGCTTCTCAACACATGTGGCCAGCTGGGATATTTCTTATAAAAAAGCAAAAAACAAAAAGTAAAGATTGCAACAGTCTGTGACATCCTGTTAAAATCGAACAAAAAAATATCCACTAAAATCCATGAACAATCCATGAAAACATTGGTTTTTAGTTAATGAGCCCATTTGTACAATTGATTTGTAATTTGAACAATAAAAGCGATATTCAGGAGCATTCCCACAAGCGGAAACTGTTATAAGATGAAGATCTGAGTCTGAAACCTAAATATACTGTATGTCTTTGCTAAACTGTGTGTTTTTACCAGTCTTGTTCCACCTTAAGTGAAATAATTTAGCTAAATGAGTGTGAATCTCATTTGCTATTGCTGACTTTATGAATAGCATTTAAATATCAATGGACAGCAAGAATAATTTGAGACTGAGCAACTTGTTAGAGAAACTCGACCTTGACAGGAATCTCCCTGTCCCCTTTGTTTATTTGTTTGTTAGTTTTTTTGTTTGTTTGTTTTTGCATTATTTGAGTGTATTTCTTTATTGTCTCTTGTATGTCATCTCATTATAACTGTAATGGAGTTGTAACACGGCATGTTCGTATGTTTATGACAGCTTCTAGTAGGCTGTATCATGCAATATATCTACGGCAAGTCTAGAGGGAGAAAACTGTCAAAACGAACCCATTGGCTTTTTCATATATACGCAAAAAATGCTGACTAATCAATCGGAGTTCACTTTAAAGGATGCAACGTGCCGAGTGTGAGAACAGCCTTATGACCTTGCTCATGTTAGAAAGGGTTGGGATTAAGCAGTTAAATGAACTCTTCACAGAAGCGTTTTGTTAAGTCGAAAATCGGGGTTAAGCTGATTGGGCTGTATTTTTTTAACCAACCTGACTTGTAGGAGACATTGCCGGAGACGTTATCGTAGACATGTACCTCTCAACTCCATCAAAACAGAATCTACCAAACGCCAGAGCCTGAAACAGGAACGCCGCCATCGCACCTTTCCTGCTCCCAAACTCTCTGGGCCATTATGTTGAGTGTAAGAGCCGAGAGGGAAGGTTAATGCAGTGTCACGGGCGAGAAAGCCGAGCACACACAGGAACCAAAGCGAAGTCGTCCTCCAGCACACCTGCGCTGCGCTCGCATTTATTGGTCTTGTTAAGCCGAGAGCGATTTATATTTGAAGAGTCATTAAATATTCCTGTCTTTTTCGGCTCCGAGTGGGGAGGTGATTCAGTTTACACGCCAAATATCAAGGACTCGCGGCCTGGCAGCTCTCTGTCATCCTCCCTGCAGCAGGCTGCTATTTACCTTCATCTCCCAGGATGCAGCAGGGAGCCTAACACACCCCTCACACACATCCCACTGATCTCCCAGCACCGCCGCAGACCTGCCCCAAATTCGGGCTAAAAATGAGTTTTCCCTTATTCCTTTCATTCCGAGTTTTCCTTTCTTGTTTGGATTCGGTTCCTTTTATGGCTTTTGTTTGGTTAGAATTCGTGAGAACACCACCCCCCCCCCCCGATCTGCCAGAAGAAAGGACAAAGATCGAAACAACGATGTGCATGTTAGTCATCAAAACAGCTTTAATGCAGTTACAGCTATACACATTGCTTAGCAAGAAAACAATACAATGAAAAACTAATTATACAAACGAAGCCTTTGATCAAGGGAGAGCTAGCAGGTTAAACATTTGCATAAAATGTCGAGCAGCAGAGGAAACGGAGTGTAAATATTTTGATCGAGCCTTTGGCGGCCCCTCCTCCCTTCACACCATCTGGAAGCTTCATAAACCTTAGGTCACGTTCCAGGAGCCGACTGTACTTCTGCACCACGAGTCCGTTTTTTAACTAACAGCTCTACATACCTGCACGTGCAAAAGTATCCAGACACCCTCCTCTAAGTAATGGATTCCTGTTTTGGATGAAAGCGTATAAAGTCGCCCAGATCTGAGCTGGGAGCCGTGGAACGGTGTTCTCTGGAGTGATGGATCTCCTTCCAGGATCTTTGAAATGGAGATGGAGTCCTGTAAGCAATCCAGATCTGGTTGATCTAACATCAAAACATGACCTCCCTAATGCTCCATGGCTGACTGGTATCAAATCCTCACAGCCATGTTCCAACATGTAGAAGAACAGACGCTATTACTGCTGTATAGTTGAGACAAACTCTTCATTTAAAATCCCTGTTTTCATATGAAACACTGGGCGAACTAGTGTTCAGTACTATGAACAGATAGAGATACTCAGAATCCTCAAATTGATGGAACAACATCTGCTGTTGAAAAAGCAGTATATTAAAATATCCCACGAAGGAAACTCAGGGATGCACCGATACTACATGTTTTAGCCACTTATTATCCAGACACTCTTATCCAGAGCGACTTTCAATCATCAGTTACAGGGACAGTCCCCTGGGGACACTGAGGGTTGAGTGCATTGCTCAAGGACACAGTGGTAGAAAGAGTGTGTGTGTGTGTGTGTGTGTGTGTTTGGGGGCGACTGTGTGGTCATCAGCTTCACAGGCAAATGTTTTACCCACCAGGCTTCTACCACTAGAGCAGGGTTGTGATTATATGCACCACCCCCTAAATCCTCAAACTGGTCCTCAAGCCCCTCAGACATTTTCCTCTATTCCTATGTTGTGTATCATGGGCCCTTAGAACCAGTTTAGAAGCCACTATATTGTTAATTCATCCAAGTTTTAGGTATCCACATCACGTAAAGGTGAACTTTCCATTTCTTTCTGAAAATAAGTGAAACCGTTAACGTATTGAAATGCAAATTTCTCAGTTTATATGAGAAATATATGGAAATTAACCTGCAAGAACAACCTATAGAAAATCAACACATTCATCTATGTCCCACTCAGTGAGGTGCCGCTCGTTCATGATACACTTAGGAGTTTTTCAGCCTGAACGGCTCTCAAAACTAGGCACAATGTAAGAGAGCCGATCAGGACAGAGGTCGTTTACATACAGATATCAGACGTAAAGACAGTTGGTGGGAAAATAAGCCTGTTTCAATCTAATGCATCCAGTGAGGTTGGAAAATGGCAATGTAAAAATAGGCTATGACTGTTTTTGGTGTAAAAGGACAGGGTCATCAGTGGAACATAGTCATTTGAAGAAATGCAAAACAAATCCATGATATAGGACCTTTAAATCAAACATTACCACCACTAGTGACCAAACCTACACACAAGGCCATATACATACACATTAAAATAAAACACAAAACTAACAGTTATCAGCTGTACTCCCAATATTGGACTGTTAATTATGAATCAGATTGATGTATATTATAAAATAATATAATGGCTGCTAATCTATTGTGACTCCGCAATTAATCATTAATCATAAAATTCTAACGTCTGTTTCTGAGCGAGGCTCAAACTCGGTTTTGTTTTGGTTCCTGAATCGGTCACGGCTGCACCGAGACTTGATTATTTTAGTGATCTCTTGCTGAGGCGACACAAAAGCACGGCAGCTTTGGAATGAATTAATGACGAGAACTGAACAATAACCTTGCCCCTGCACGCCGGCAGAATGGGAAACGTCTTTGGAGAGAATAACAGCTTGACAGCATTTTCTTTACACTATTCCACACGGCAAAAGTCTGAGCAGAGTTTCAAAACTAATTGACAGTCGCTTTGTATTAGAGTGCCAGGTAGGGCCTCTGCAGAGACGGAGCGTGTGGCCCTGACAGAATCCAGAGTCTGACCGCAGGCAAAGTCAAGCACACTGTTAGAGTGGAATTAGAACAAAACAGTCATTACACAATCACGCCTTCCCAATCCTCAGCCTTCAGACGTGGTCTTCAGAGCTTTAGGGTGAACACGTGACTGAGATCAGGGCTCTGCGTATTAGGGCATTAACACAAACGTCGACTAGTCCCAGGTTTCTCAACTACTGGGGCAGGCAAGGTTTTTTGATTGGACCGCGAATCTGAAATCGAGACGGGCCATTGTTCCGCAATTGGTTATTTAAGATTATCTAATGTGGCCGAGTGGGACTTGGCAACATGCTGTGATAGATAGGTGGGCCTTAATGTTGAAAAGGTTGAGAACCATTGGACTAGTCGACTGTAGACCATACATGTCCTTCTCTCTGAATAGGCCACATATTCGTGCACTACTTAGGGTGTACTCACATTAGGCACGGATGCCTTAAATTGGGCCCGGGTGCGATTGTCCCCCCTCCCCATTCCCCCTCTGGCCTGCACTCACGTATGGTTTTAGCATCCACACCGGAGTGAGCTTACGCCATTATGGTGCGGCGGTTTCAGGGTAAACAGAAGGAGCGGAGCTCTCGCTGGACGCAGTGGAGTCCGTCGCTCTGGTTACTTGGTTGATAGTAATTTTAAGTCGTTTTGTCCGCGGTGGTCCACACCTCACAGCCTGTAGCAAAACATGTTTATCGCTTTTGTGGCATGCGTCCTGTTCTGTGCTCCAGCGCGGTTAGCGCTCACACTACAAGCGAACCGCGGACGAGTCTGACCAAACCACTCCCTGGCACACCTCTTCCAAGCGGGCCAGGGTCGGCTAAACGAACCGCGCCCCGGGCACGGTTCAGAGCACTCACCCTTGTCAAACAAACCACGCTTTGGTGGTCAAACCTACTCGGGCACCCTAAGAACCCTTATCAGGTTCTGAAACTTGAAAGTTTTAAATGTATGAAACATCCACACCTGGTAAAATTCTCTTTCGCTTGCATCTCCAGTTCACCAGACAAGCTTCGGGTTAAAATCCAGACATGAGAAAATCCCGCAAACTTCACAGAGGACCCCAGCCAGGACAGTCCCAATCATTTAATTATTAGTCATATTTCTAGCATTTGAAATCTAGCATCTGCACTTCCATTGCACATTTAACCTGTTTATTGATTTTCTATGTATCCTTTCCTTAAATGCTACTATTTTTATATTTAATATAGTTATTGTACTACTGTAAAGTACACTAAATGCTTGATTTATTAAAAAGAATAAATGTCTTCTTATTCAGAGATGCTTAAGTATGGGAGAGCAGAGTATAAACAGACGGGGTGAGATTTACTGTGCAGATTTTGTACAGTTTAACAAGTTCAAGTAGAAACTGCTCTTGGTAATGTTCCCAGTAATATCATCTGAGAATGTTCACTGTAAATATTTTTTTCAGGATTTAACCCGATTTGCCCTGTTTTTGAACCATGAAAGTATCTTTTTTCCTCCGAGAAAAAAAGAGTTTCGCAGGAAAACTATTTCACGTATTTTGAGTTCTGTGTGTACAAATTGCAGAACTCACACTTTATTTTAGGGCATTTTTTCACACTTGTCCTGATTACCTGAATCTGCACCTAGAACCTATTCTGGGCTCGTCTGGCTCGTTAGTGCAGGTTTCTTCTCAGGCAGGAGAATTCCTAACAAACTGTGGATCGATTGCAGTTCTGTACTCCATGTTTGTCTGTTTTGTTGTTGCAAAATGATCAATATTAGATGGTTTCCTTCACTATTTTTGACAATAAAGCGATGGCACTACAGTCATAACTCGTATTATTCTTATGTTTCCTTGTTTGGCTCCCAAAGTGCAGGCAGTGAGGAACAGAAGATATTGGATATGTGGCATCTTTTCATGTAGGAGATGGCAAACACTAGCCTTTTAGATCACACTATCACAATAATAAGTGCAAAGCATTGCTCTTCTTTCCTGCCATTATTAAATCTGACACAGATTTGGTCTAAAACCAATAATATATCTAATATTTTAATTATGGTTTTGTATAAAAAGAGCAGTATTGAGTATTTGGGCACTCATTTGGACACACAAATGTATTCAAAGTCTAATTAAATGCTATTCCATTGCTATTGCAGCCCTAGTTTTCAATGAGTGTAAAAATGAGCCAATCAGATCACTTTGCACTGCACCAGGGTTCACCCAAGTTAAACCCCAGTCTGCACTTTTCGGGATGACCAGCGATTGGTCCTCTGGACGGCTCCCAGGCCTAAAGGCAGCTTCCACTCTCCAAATGTCCTGAGCTCTCAGGCCAAACAGATCAGGGTCCAGGAAAATGCTCCAATGGTCAATAACTCTACTGGTAGCTGTAACAATCCAGGCTCATGTACAGTCACACAATGTTTTGGAAGTTTTACATACTTCAGCTGTCGTGTACATAAACCTCTTTTACTCACAGCATCACGTTAGCAATGGAACAAGATCATGTTCATTCAGTCACTTGTAATAAAAGCTGTTGCTAAGATGTTTTGTGTCTTAATCTTCCCTGTGATGGACTGGCGACCTGTCCAGGGTGTTATTTCTCCTCTGACACCAAGATCACACCTCCCCAGCACCTCAGATAATGGTTGGATGTCTTAAACTTCACTAACAGTGCTGTCTAGGTAATCTGGTAACATTACCTTGCAGCAAAATACTAGGGATGAGACATGATTTTCAAATACTAGAATATTCGATACATTTTCGAATAGTTTTACGAAAACATTTCAAATAGTTCTCCTCGATTTTCGAATAGTGTTTTTGCCAAAAAGTCACATCCCTACAAACTACAATATTTTGGTTTGAAAGTTACTCTAGAAAATATACTGCAATTATAGTTTGTATTAAAAGAGCATGCTACTTCTCCATGGTGGCCTGTCCTGGTAGGATGTTTTCTCCCTTCCTTGACGGCCCAAACAACCCCCTCGTCCCACGACACCCCCTAACGTGACAAGAAAATGAAGATTCGTCGGGGAGAGGAGAGCACTTCCTCTTTCTATCCTAAATTTTCCTGAAAATATCCAGTACGATTACTTGTCCCGAGTTTTAAAAAAATGTTTCAACATTGTTTAACGTTGAAACGGCGAAACGAGAAAACTTGTTAGTGATGTCATGGATCATAAAAGGTTAAAGGTACAGAAAACTAAAAAAAACCACAGTTGTGAGTTTGAGCGCCTGTTGTGTGTCTTTTCATGGTGTGATGACATTTCGTCCAATCAGAGAGGAGTGATGATTTCAGCTTGGCTGCGGTCCGTCTTTAGCACTGCCATCGAGCAGCTCTGGTCGGGCTCGAGTACGGGTTGCACTACTTGTAATGGTAAAGTATTTATTCACAGCATGGCACGGTTCCTTGCGCCAGTCTTTGTGCTTTTCATACATACACTTTTAGTTCTTCTTCGCCTAGCACAGCCTGGTATTCCCACCAGAATACGATAAAAAAACACTTCCTCTGCTAACGAGCTGCACCCATTCAGATCCTGCACACACAACAGTCACTCCACGGTGGCACAGTGCTGAGGACTATAGTACAAGGGTGGCATTAGAGAATCCACTATACTGTAAATTCCTTTAAATGCCACACAGCATGGAAGGCAATTTAAAGAAGCAACCACTGCGTACAGCACACGAAAGGTTAAGTAGCATTCAATTTCCACCCAGTTTCAGCTCCGTACATCGTAATTATCAAAAGTGCTACAGAGCCGAATGGGTCATGAGCGAACCGACCCATGGGGAAAGTATCCGAACCCAAATGGCTCGATCTGAAAACAGACATCGAGAAGCTGAACCCGATCCAACACAAACCTAAGTGGAGCAGAATGTGTTTGTTTCCCTCGTCCTTCAGACTCCGGGCGACTTGAGCATTTTCCTCTTTTAGCCTCACTTAGAGGAACATCAAGGTCAGAGCACTTGACCTTGTTTTTAAATCAGAAAAAGCAAAACCCACCAGAGATCTGAGGCGGGTAAAGCTGTCGCTTTTGACAGTTTCATCCCTTTCATAGCCGACAGCAGAGCAGGAGGCATTATCCTTGTGATTTCATTTTCGGGGAGTCATTCTGACTGAAGCACTGGAAGCTAACTTTTCATTAAACTGTTTTTAATAAAGTGGAAAAGTTCACTCTTGCTTCAAATTTCAGTTCAACGACCCAGACGTGCTCCTAATGCAATACGGGGAACGTGTTTCTCATATCTTTTCTCTCATTTGCTGGCACAGATGTGCTGTTAATTTAATAACTGACTTCCAGTGTTAACAAGATTACAGGAGTCAAATCAGAGGGAGTGAACTTACAGAGGAACTCTAAACTGTGTGTGGATGGGACTGCATGGCCTATATTCAGGTGACCAGGCCCATATTTTAAAAGGGATGGCCTGAATAACCTTTTTTAACTGTTTGAAAGTTCTGTATTTCTGAATAAATGGGTTTCTTTGGGGTTTATCGATGGGGTTGGGCTGGGTTCTCACTTATTTGCTCTTTTGCAGCTTCACTCACTGGCTGACTAAAAATATGGTTTTAACTAGAGGTCGACCGATATATCGTGCCGATATTTCCCTTTTTTTTTAGGATATCTGCATCAGCCAAGATCTGAGTTTGGTACGCCAATATTCAGGCAACTCTGGGGACAGCCCAGTTTTGCTGCAGTACAAGTGATCTGCAGGACCCCAGCCAGAGGTTAGTTTTGTATTTAAAAAGAGTGTAAATTCTGATAATTCAAAGAAACTGTGGGTGTGTGTGAGTATATATATATATATATACTGGCTGGCCAGATTTGCCATTGAACGTATTTCCTAAACTGTTTTTCGATTGGTCAGAATTAACAAGCGAGTCTCCCGCACTTGGAGACTGCTGGCAGAGTTTCTGTGCTATAAACCTGCACTATGAGTTCCTGTGAGTTTTTTTTGTTGGAAAAAAACTGGTAAAACAACACAGGTGTTATTCCTAAATATTCCCCCAAATATGCTGCCAAAACACTTTACATTTTCTTTAATCGTGATGCATTAAACTTGGTTTAAATTGAAAATAAAGGTAAACCCGTGTTAGTGTAAAAACTGGGCGATATTGTGGCGTTCCTAGGTCAGGTGACATGGATGCCTACGAACCTTTTATTAATTTTTTACATTTTCCACAGAGCTCTTTGAGAGGCCTCTGCTGAAGAAACGTATCTTTGGTTACAGATTTTGTGGCTTGCAATAAAGAAAAAGTTCCAAACTATGGGACTGGCCGCAATTATTCAAGCCGGCCCCCAATGTTTTGTAGCATGAAGAGTGTTCTGGTCCAATTAGTCACTCATGATAGTTTAATTAAGAGTCAAAAACTGTTCATCCCAACTGCTGCTATTAAGTCTTGCCAAATGCCAAAATTTCACCAAATGTCATGATTAACCATAATCAACATTTCTGTCTTGGCAACCTGCACCTTCCTCCACAACACCCTAAGGACTTATAAGTGGGTCCATCTTTGCTGTTTTAAATTTAAGAGCCAATTACAGAGATTAAAAAATAATTGATTGCCATCAGGCCATGAGATTAAAAGGGAATTCCAACATTTTTGCAAAATGTTCTGCATAATTAAGCTATAGGACTATAAACAAAGTCATTCTGGGTTTTTAATCATGTTACAGAGAAACTTGCCAATACTTTCCTGACTGAATTCTTGGCAGTGTGGGTTGTGATGTTTACAACACACACCAATTATGGCCTTATAGTAGTTAGTGGGTAATTATAAATAACAAGCCCAGAGTTAATCTAACGCCTAATTCCTTAAATACTTCTGCTTTGAAGACTATTTAGCAAGACAATAGAGGTAATCCGTGACTTGATGGAACTGGAAAGCATCCCTTCACCCAAAGCTTTCCCTCACAGCCCCTGATGTTTGCACCTCTGCAAGCCTCCATTTAGTGACAGGACTGTGCTCAGAATGAACAATCCCACAGAAGCAGAGAGTGGCTGAATACAGACGCTGGGGAGATTGGAAAAGGTCAGTGTGTGTGTGTGTGTGTGTGTGTGTGTGTGTGTGCGTGTGTGTGTGTGTGTAGAGAGAGAGAGAGAGAGAGAAAGAGAGAGTGTGTTAGAGAAAGAGAGTCGGAGAGAGAAGGAAAGAGAGAGAGGGCAGCAGAGTGGGAGTGTGTGTGTGTGTGTGTGTGTGTGTGTGTGTGTATGTGTGTGTGTGTGTGTGTGCGCGTGTGTGTTTGTTTGTGTGTGCATGTGCGTGTGAATGTGTGTGTGTGCGTGGAAAAAAGCAAGTGCAATATGACAGGGAGTCAGGATGTGTTAATAGCTGATGTGCTTGAGCCCAAATCTAATGTGTCTGAAACAACACTGGCCTTGGGATGTTGCTATATATGGATGTTGATTAATTGCTGAGCTAGAACTAAGCCTTGTTTAGCATTTGACCATGTGATGGTTCAGTAAGTGGAACCCCCCCATTTGACATCATGTGTTTAATAATGTAATCTGCAAAAAAATAAGGACTCATATATTATCATGGTGAGTTACAATTGCTGCCAATCTTGATGTATCTGGTCTTTAATATTCAGCAAACGGAGCAAAGCCATCCTTGATTTTATCTCCATAACTCCTCTTTAAGAGGCCTTGTTTAACCCTGGAATCTTTCTAGTCCTCTGCTGTCCTATGTAGCAAAATGTGCAAAGTCCTAGAATGTACCTTATTCCAGAGTCATGACTATTACTTGATTCAGCTTTGTGATTAAGTCCACAGCTCAATATAAAGCCATATTAAGCCGAACCCAATGTATTCCACACAAGTACAGATCTCACAAATATGTTTATTTTTGTGAATTCTGTGAATATGTCATAAAATCAAATGTTTGCTGTTATTACTAGCCTGTATATGATTACTCCTTTAATCGTCAAAGTTGTTGCTTACTACATTGGTTACTAAAACAACTGACAGTGACAGAATTAGAGTCTCTTACAGTAATATGTGAAATTCTGCAAATGTAAGCTAATTCTTGTAGCATTTACAAAGACATAGTATAAAGGTTAATGTCCTATTTTACTTATTACATCATTGACAATTGAGACTATTGCCCCAGAGTTGAGGTAATGAGTGTTTGTCTAAATGGATCAGCCTGTCAAACTTTCTGTCCGTCACTGTGTTCTGTCATGGTGTAAAGGACATACGGTTCCACCTTTATGGTTGGATGTGCTGCAGAAGTGTGCAACCATGCATGCACATTTATAATGGTATTTAGGTCACCAGGGGCTTTTGTTTATTTTGTCAATGGAGGAACCACAAAATACAAGTAGTCTAGAAAGAAAATTGCTTTCCATATTTCCTTGCTATAAGTGCTAGTTGCTGACACACACAAACAGAAAAATCCATGAGAAGTAATATTATTACAGCGGAAGAATAGATGTAAAGGCAGAAATAGACATTCTTTTTTTGCCCCAGCCTTATGAAGGTAATCTGAAAACACCTCACTGAATAGCCCCCCTTAGGACACATCTTAGTTCAAGGAAACACACAGCTTCAAGTATGCCTTTCCCCGAGATTGGATAATGTGGTTAAATGTGTCCACTGTGGGTAAATGTGGGGAAGCGGGGGAGAGGGGGGTAGCAGTGAGATATATTAAGCATTAATTAATTGTGAACAACAGTCGACTGTGATCTCTAGCAGCTTTGTGGCTGTGCCAAAACTGACTTGATAACAGATAGCATTAAAAGAATAACTTGATTAGAGGCACGGTTTGTAAATAAGCTTGCAAGCTAATTATTGTCTAACGATTAGTTCTTACAGAACCAACATGCTGTCCACACCGTTTATTCTTCCTGCACACGGGGGAAAGTGGAGAGACAGGAGGAAAAAACATTACTCTGAGCAAAAGAAAAAAGGCGCTGCAAACACGTTGTGATCATTCTGTAATGCTGCAAGGCCCTTGAACATCAGAGAAGAGATGTTCTCAGTTCCTCATTTCCAACACCTACAGATTACATGTAAAACACTCGCATTTCAAAGGAAGCTCTTGAGAACAACACTACGAATAAATAAAAAAACCCACAGGAAGAGCATTTCAGAAAACAGAGCAGTGCAGAAAACAACTGAGACATCAATTAGCCTGTCATTTGTGGTGGAGCTTGTGTGCACAAGAATAAAATTCCTCCAGTGGAATTCTTTGAAAAAGAATTGACCCTAAATGCCAGATTCGAGAAATAACACACTAGGATTTCATGAGATGACTACTTTGCCAATGTTGGTGTTTATGACACTATTAGCACTATTTTAGATGTGGTATGTATAGTTACATTGACATTTACGGCATTTTAACGGAAGCTGTTATCCACAGCAATGTACACCAGTGTTTAAGGGTCTACTCACACTTGGCACAGTTGCCTTAAAGAGCCTTGTCCCCCCTCCCCACTCCTCCTCTGGCCTGCACTCGCATTCGGTTTCAGCATCCATGCCGTAGCGTGCTTACGTCATTATGGTGCGGCGGTTTCAGGGTAAACAGAAGGAGCGTCGCTCTCGCTGAACGCAGTGGAGTCGGGCGCTCTGGTTATTTTGTTGATTGTAATTTTGAGTCGTTCGGTCCGTCGGGGTCCACAGCTCTCTCACAGCCTGGTCCTAAATAGGTTTATCGCTTTTGTGGCACGAAATTCTTTTTGCGAACATCGCAAAAACGTGACGTCACACGTCCTGTTCCGTGCGTGTGCACAATTAGCGCTCACACTACAAGCGAACCGCGCCTGAGTCCAACCGAACCGTGCTCTGGCACACCTCTTCCAAGCGGGCCAGGTCCGGCTAAACGAACCGCGCCCTAGCACAGTTCCGAGCTCTCACACTAATCAAACCAACCACGCTTTGGTAGTCAAACGTACTGGGGCTCGGATCAAACTGCCTACCCTAACAGACGAAATAGTCCCTTAGGTGCACCTTGAGGAGGTGGGTCTTTAAATGTCCCCTGAAGACAGTGGGGGACTTGCCAGAGGGAGTTTGCTGCACAACTGAATTGGTATAATGGCTCTTGATAGAGATCATGGGTGCCATGTTAAGCCCAAAAACTTTGAACCACAAACAGCCTGCTCACTGGAATAATTGAACGTGGACATGAACTGGAAATGAATCCAATATGCAATTTGAAACCAAAATTAATAACTGAGCCCTAAGAACCCTTTGCAATACCCAACTAATCTGTGTGGTGTTTTATACCGGAAGCAATCTGCATGCAAAACAAGCCTGTTCTTTTGGAGCTTGCCACATGCTCATGCCACTAGCATTCTA
This sequence comes from Rhabdalestes septentrionalis, assembly GCA_037832545.1. Lineage (NCBI taxonomy): Eukaryota > Metazoa > Chordata > Actinopteri > Characiformes > Alestidae > Rhabdalestes > Rhabdalestes septentrionalis. The sequence goes on along the minus strand of JBBMFX010228267.1, from coordinate 5,937 downwards.
TGAGCTATAAAACTCATCTTGGATTGGGGTGAACTCAAAACAGAGGAGTGGAGACCATAGCAAATGTGGAAGAGTAACATAAACATAACATAAAATTTGACAGGCAAACTGCAAAGTGTAAAAAAAAGGAGGTTTTAAACAACAACATGGAAAAGAGGTTCCAAAAACAGGGGACTGAAAAGATACTAGACTGTCTAGTAGTCACAACAACAACAACAACAAAAGTAATACTATTGATATTGTTTATAATTATGTGAATTGTGTAAAATATTGTAATGTATCTTTCACACCTACTCTGGCATAGTTTTTTTGCTTTCTAGTGGAGTTTTTGCCTTAAAAGCGCCACGGTTTGCACTCAACCCTGAAATCTTGTATCTGAAATTAACCACACAGGATAGAGAATGTAGTTTGTGGAACACTGTCAGAAGGCATATAATTAAGCTACATGGAGATGATCTCGGTAAAGGGGGCTGCCATGTAATTTTTCCAGGGCTGAATGCACATGCACCCACTGTGTGCTATTCTCTGAACAGAAGTAAGGTCAGACCCCAAGAATGTGGTTCACTTTCCTAAGGGCTAATTTGGGGCCAATTAGCGATAGATTAGCATTAAGCTATGGGATGTGTTCAGAATCCGTAGAATGCTCATGGTAATAAAGAAGATAAATCCTGGTGCTCAGCTGTCTAGAAATACATTATGGTACCTAGAAAACGGACATCTTACTGTGGAGACAACCGGAATGCTTCTGCAAATAGAACTGATTGACAATATTAATGAACGTTAAAATTCGTTTGCCAACTGAAAAATTGGGATGTAGGAATTCAGTGTTAATATGATGGCATTATGCCACTTTAATAGGTTGTGTGCCTACAACATATGTACTTTTGATATGTTTCCAGGGCAGGTATAAAGCTTTGTTCTGGGCAATATTATTCAAAATGCTGCATATTCCAGTTAAAAGTGCTTTTCTACGCAGATCATACAAGCTGTGTGTGCATAACTGACTGGGTCAGCAGTAGGTGCAATGGAAAAATGGGTATCTATAAGTGTATGAACACAGGCACACACATTTTTTTTCTTCCACAATATGTAAATGCATCAGTGATTTGGGCATTCAAGCTAAATATATTTACTAACAATACTAAGGGAAGAGGTCAATATATTTTGAAGCAGACATGAAGCTGTTAACCTAAAAGAAAAGAAGTGCATTCTGGCAGGCCTGTACAGAGGAAAATGGTAAGATTTGTAAGGGATTAACCCTAGAAGTGCGTCACTTGGACCAAACAGTGCAAGGAGAAGATCAGGCCTGTGTACACAAACAGGGCCAATAGTCAGAGTGGCCAAACTGACAGATTAGGCACATATTTTACTACAATATTATGTGAGGGCGATAACATCTGTAGCTCCAAAATGTCATTAGTGTGTGCAATGCTTTAAATTCTATAATGCTGTATTGCTGTCATCAGTTCAGCTGGAAGATGAAATATTTGGACATTTTTCTTTAGCATGAAGGTCATATTTTATGCTTTGTCAGTGTCCATGCTTGTAATAATAGGACTAGTAATTGTACATTCAAAATGAGCAGTTCTATGCATACTAAACGTTTATAATATTTTGTGGACCATCTACTAAATTCAGGCACTGTTTTGTAAGCTGTGTGTTCATGACGCTTTAAACCTCCTTTTATATGGAATCCTTGGCCTCGGAAATCTTGTTCTCACACACAGATTTTGATAGAAAGGGTCTTGTTGAATGCACAATAAACCACCTTTAACACTTTTTTGAAATGCTTTCCCTCCTGGTGTGAGCACTGTCTGCTATTAACCAGCCATCCTGTATTGCTGACTGACCCCTACATTATGGCTCATTGAAAGTGTCCATGTTATTTTCAGGATCCAGGAAACAAAGTGGGTCCTCGGAAATTACACATTGCTTGGACAGATTGCAGAAGAATTGCTTGGACAGATTCTGAAGAAAATGGGGTTGTTTTCATTTTCTTCCCAATAAATAATCACACACATTCAATGAGAGCAAAATAACTGTAGGTATGCATGCGTATAGAATTACTAGACCAAAAATTTTCAAATTTATGTTTTAAATCCATATTTTATAATCATTATAAACTGCAGATAGGGTAAGATAAATTAAAGCTTGAGCATTTATAGAAATGTATATAGTCAGGGCATCCCTGATCCTGTTACAGGTACTCTTGTCCAGTGCATGATGGCATGGTAGAGGATTGTAATGTTATGAATCTTACCCCTGGGCTGGTATTGTGAAATTGCTCTTTAAAGGAACTGAATCTTTAATTTGTTTGATATGGTGATAGCAACTGTATTGTCCATTTCTGTGTGACGTGTTCTTGAACTTATCTTGAAAGGAAATGACCATTTTTGTTTGGTTATATTAATAATACATTTTATATAATACACCCTTCTAATTTTCTACCACCTTCCATCATATAAATAAACGTACCTAAATAATAGCAAATTTCATAGCTCATTTATCACATCATATATTTTTGATATGATATATTTATCAGTACAGCGTTACAGTAGAAACCTATCATCCGTTCTTCAACATTATTTTACTTATTGGCAGCTCTCCATATCTACGATTTGTTGAAGACCACCCTTCCCACATTTTATTTATTTTCACAGTATGAGTTCAATTCTGTGCTTTTTTGTTTCTTTTTCATGCATGAAGCATCTGTATACTTTGCTCAAAATTGCTTTCACAGGCAGATTGTTATGTCATCTTAAAATCATCATGGTGCATCCAGACTTTAAGGAGAGCATCTAGAATAAATGTGCTAACAATTACAATTGTCTTTGTATATTGTTATTTGTTTGAGTCTATAGTCATGGCAACAGTAAAGAACTATGGCCGTATCCATGTCGGCGGCAAGATGGCCGCATCCCCGGCCAGTAGTGCTACCATAAAAATCAAATGCATGTTAAAATAGTAGTTGCTTATCAAATTACTGCTCTTTGTCAGCCTAGCATCATAACTGCACATGAAATCCAGGAGACCACCTCTGGTTCAGTGTAATATTCTGCAACCCTTGGTTCACAGCAGACAGTTGAGAGTGGAAGCTGTTGCACTGACTCGAAGCCGTGTGTTAAGCAGTAAGCAGCAAAACAAAATCACATTTAGATGACAAACCAAAAGCAAATACCAATTGTCCTTTTTTACTTCAAGCGCTGTGACTCAAAACGAATTATCTGGGCAGTAACCTAAATAGCCAGCTCTTTGTTTGAAGTAGCATGTCCTTAAATGTTATTACCTTTGTAATTTTCGCTTTGAAAATAATTTCTGTTAGTTGGTTTGTGCTGTAATATCAGGTATGAACATCCCATGAGATTAACTTTGATTGCATAAACATAATTTAGCTGTCAGGCCTGCAGTGCAACATAATTCAGTTTAAACAATTACTTCCCTAATAGCCTGCAAGTCCTAGATGGGTTTCAAATTGAATTTTTAAACAGTTCAATAAATCATTACCTGTGTTCAAACCTGCACTTTATGTTTGTGTGGGTCTGTGTGTGTGCATGTGTGTGCGTGTGTGTGTGTGTGTGTGTGTGTGTGTGTGTGTGTGTGTGTGTGTGTGTGTGTGCGTGTGTGTGCATTTTTTTTTTGTTTGTGTTTGGTCCACAATGGAGAAACACGCTTCTAGCTCTAAAAGAAGAGTCTCAAGACTTCAGAAGCTTCATGTGATCTCAGAATCATACTTTTAAGTGCATTTGTTCTCTGTTTATAAGAAGAATCAAATGGAACATGAAAAATATTTTTTCTGTATTGTTAACAAATGTAGGGCATGAAAAAAGCCCTGTCTTGACTGTCACTCATGAACTTGGGTTTTGTTGTGCATCACCTGAACACTGTAAAAATGCTCAAAATGTACTGCTAATGCAGTTTGAGTGCTATACCGGGCTCTCTAAAGAGTAGAGCGTAGTAGCACTTTCATCCACTTTCAAGGAGCCAGCATTTTTTATTAGATTTGCTATATAACAAGAGCATTACATCAGGGCACATATGAGCAGTATGTTAAGGTAAGGCTTTATTTTAAATGCAAAGATTTAAGATGCAGGACTGAGCAATGGTAAGGCAGCATAATATGGACTTATATGGACAAAGTCTTAAAGTATGGAAATGGCAACTGTTGTAAAAGACCATTGCTCCTCATTGTGACTGTTATTTGAACTGTCACAATGATTAGTAATTAAGAACTCAATTTATTACTTGAACCTTTTTGATATTTAAGTAGTCTTAATTGTATAATGAAAATGTATTCTGAATGACTTCTGGGGTCAAAGGGTGTTAATAAATGGCCACAATTACCTGTTCAAACCAGTGGGGGGTGATTGGCTTTTGAATTGTATGTGGTGCACTATTCCATGGATCCTTCCCTCAGATTCAAAGCCTTTTAAGCCCAGAAGATTCTTTGTGGCTGTTCTATGCTTCTGTCTTTTCACCCAAACGATGAATGACCAATGAAGCCTAGGCACTCTTCAGTATGCTTATTCCAGGTTCACAAGTTCGTAATTCTGTAATGAGATCTGTGTATGTACATCTTGTATTCATTCTCCCCAGGGGACAGTGAGTCCCAGCAGGACCATTTGCTTTTAGACTTGCATCTAAATACATATACCATATCTGGGTAGGTAGCTGCCCAGTTCTATGGAAATAAGCCCTCACATGGACCTAGGCTGATGTTGAGCTAGGCTGATGTTGGCCCCAGGGCTCTCCTCTTCTGACTGGGCTGCTTGGGTGTTTACCATACACCAGCTATGCCAGTTGGCCAGGCTTTGGAGAACGTCATAAACAGTGTGATGAAAAAATGGGATGAAAAAACTGATTTGCAGTTCTTCAGGCTGTTGTGTCTAAGCCTTGTGAAGTTCTGCATCTGGTCCAGACACATTTTTTGTTGTCTGGGTCCCCCCACAGGGTAAAGGTCACTGGTCACTCCTTCCTGAGGACTATAGACATTTACACACTTTGGTTTGGAACTCATTGTTGCCCATAAGGTGAGACATTGAAGTCCTTGAAGGAGCAATTTGCATCTCAGAACAGATGGTGCTGTCACCATTAGGTCATCCATTAATGATTTTATGGAGGTCTGCGGGTGACCAGATCTCATTATTGGGCCTCTGCGATCCACCTCCACTGATCTGATAGTCAGTTTAATAGCCAATAAGACGCATGGCATTGGGATTGCACAATAAGTGACTGTGCCCATCCCTGGTCAATGCCTGGCAGATGTTAGTGACCCTGAGGAAACTCTCAATTTGATGTTGCTGTAATAGTCCAGTTCAAGGTTTCCGGTAATGGCTGGCACGTTTTTTTTTTGGTGCTGTTTCAACAACCTTGTGTGGAACCCGCCCTTTGTGTAATGAGGTGTGTACATATGCATTCTTTAAGTTAGACATTAGGGATATGCCGATGCCAGTATTGGAAATACTTTCCGATTCTGGCAAAAAATGAGAGTACTTGGATCGGCGAGTATTGATTTCTAAACATGAACCGATACCACGTAATCGCGATCATATTTTCTCAAGCCAAACTTCACCACACGCTGAAAAGTCTGCAAACCGGCATCCCTGTCTCGTTCACTCGGCAACTGGACAGATCCAGAAATGAGATTTCACTGGGTCTGTGCTGCCTTTCTTCAGAAAGGAAGCCTTTTATTTTTCCTTCTACAGAAAAATAACAAGACTCTATGAACAAGCGGCCACGAAAGTATAAAGGCAGAGAAACTTTTCCAGTGAGACCCCAAAAACTACATCCCTCAGCATGCAATCTCTTAAAATCCCTTCATGTAACACTAGGCAGAGTGGGGCTGCATGCAATTTATTGTTTTGCTAGCGCATAGCATTAGCAGTTTGTCCGCAATTTGGCATTTGATTCTCTTTGGAAAACACTACTAGCAGAACGGCT
>JBBMFX010227526.1:0-20387 GCA_037832545.1 Rhabdalestes septentrionalis | reverse complement strand
GTAAGTGTGACTAGAATTTTCCCTGGCTGAGCAGCTGCAGAAAAGCCAAAGGTTGCTATGTTCAATGCCAACTATCAGCATACAAAGAACTTTTGACAACTCTGGAAAGTCCCTTTCCTGTTCCAGCATGACTGTGATCCAATGCACAATACCATAAAGTTATGGTTTATCAAGTTTGGTGAGTGGAACCCCAGTGGCTTAGACACAGTCCTGATTACCACCACCCACCCACCACCACCCCCAGCTGAATGCCTTTGAATAAATTGGAATATCGAGTCTGAATTTGAATGTATCATTGCTAAAACTCAACTTTACTGTATTAAACCCCTCAGAGCATCCTGAGCGATGTGGCTAAAACTGAAGACACCAATGGATGAAAATGTAAAGAATGCTAATGAGTATTTCAATGGCAACAACTTACTGAAACTGTTGACCTAACATACTCTCACCATTGACGCCTCTCAGATACACATCCAGTCACCTTTCTTCTCACGACAGGACCAATGTAACTCTCTCCTGGCTGGCTGTCCTTGGAAGACCACTAGACCTCCACAGACAGTTCAGAATCCAGCAGCTTGTCTGGTCTTTAGTACACCAAACTTCTCACACACCACACCACTACTGAATCTGAATTCATGTGTCTGCAAGCATTATATTTCAAAAGCCAAAAATGTTCCAGCTCCTTCTTACCGATTAGCATTGATCAGACCATTGATAACCTCGACTTGACTCCCCACTTCTCAAAGGACGAAGATCTGCATCAAGACTTCACAGATTTGGCACCGAAGTGGTGGAACCTGTCAGAAAGTCTAAACGAACCTAAAGGTTACAGAGGAAAACAGATATGCACAAATAGTTCAAGTCATGAAATTATACAACAAATTGTAACCTAATCTAACAGCATAATTTGGATTCTATATGAACTCCAAATCGTTTGGTGCCACCACTAGAGTGTTGTCACATGTTTTCTCACTTTGAAGGGAATCTAATAGGGCTTTTCATTCATTTTTTTCCATCCGAAATGCAACTTGTAGGGGCACCTAACATCATATTTTCTCCAATGTAAGGGCATTTATTACACACATTTGTGCATGTAGGGACTCCGGTTGCAGCACTGCATCACATGTTTTCCAATGGAGGGGCACTTCGCTTTAGAGAGCACTTAGACACTTCATCATACATGAATGGCATGGTGTGTATGAATGGCATCATCTCCTGTAGGAATACCAAAACAGCACTGCATTCATTCCCTACTGGAAGGGGCACCATTTAAGACACTGTCATGTATTGGTGGCTAAGAGGGCACTTAATAACAGCTCCACTTTACACCGCTTTATGGACAACTTATAGGGCACTGCATCATGTTGCCTCCTCTAGAAGGGCACTCATTAAGACATTTTATCAAATTTTCTTGCTCTAGAGGGTACATCATCATAATTAATTGCATGAAGGGTCTCCCTGGAGGGCACTCAACACTTTTTTGCCATTTGAAGGGCAGCCAATATAACACTTCCTCTCATTTTTGCCACTCTACAGGGCGTTTGCATGAGGGGTGCCATGGTTGGCGTTAGCACTTTATCAGTCTTGGGGGCACCAGGGAGGGGCAGTTTCGGATAGTTTTCGTAAAAGGACTTTAAAAACACCAGTCTGATTTCATGGTGCTTCTAAATGTTTGGCCTTACCAAACATTTTTTGAATGCAGATTTCAGTTCAAGCCAAACAGCAGCTGGAGATTTGTGTCCAACTTTGAAGTATGAAGCAAAATTTGCTTCAATTTCCCAGCAATCTAGTCTGTAAGGTACTTTGCTCTTGTCTTTAAATGAAATATATTGATTATCTCACTTTTGATCACATACTGACACTTTAACTCTTCTATCCTCTGAGCCACTTTAGCTCTTACTGACATTAAGCTCTCCCTCAAAGAAAAAAACATCACCACACACTCCTCAGCTGCCTTGCTCATTCTCCTTATCATGTACATCTAAAATTGGTGCAAAATGACCATTCTGTCTTTTCTGAAGACACCAAATGAACAGTACACAATTCTTCCCCTGTATTCTACAACAAGTGTAGCTGTGGGAAGGTACTTCACTCAAGGGTAGCTCAGAGGTGCCACTGGCAGACTTGGAATGGCTAAAATGGCTAAAGAAGACATTTCTGAGGGAATAAAATGACAAAATTGTCACCATCAAATAAATAGCATATAAATATTTCATCATTAACAGACAGCAGAGAGTCAACTACCCCTCTTGCTTCAGAACTGAAAACATCATGTCAATTTTCTGTCAATTTTTCCACTGTGAGAAGGCTCGACATCACTGGAGCTGCTACTGAGAAAAGGAAATGGTAAAAAAGAACAAAATTTTCTCTAGAACATCAAAACTGGCACTTGAGATGTGGAGGAAGGTTTTATGTACTGATGTATTTAACTGGAATGACTCGAAATGTGAGAGACAGAAAGTACAACCAACTTCTAAAACTGGTGAAAAAAAATAACACATTTCTTAAAACTATAAGCTGGTCTCTTTAAGAAAATGGAAGCTATATGAAGCAATAAAGGTGAACATATTCAATACTGAAAAACACAGAACTAGATTTAGTTATGGAGGCTTCTATGTAATTATTTGTTAATGATGTTGTTCAAGTTTTTTCATGATGCGGAAAAATGAATTATGTGCGTATTGGCTGTTTTGACTGGAAATGAAATAGATTTTATTTATATAGCACATTGTCAGACCCAAGAAAAGAAAGCAATAAAATCAGTACATGTGACAAATTTTAAATAAGTTAAAACAAAAGTAAAGAAAGCAATTTGAAACTATTGAGATAAAAATGTGTGCAAGTATGTCAAATAAAAGCACGTACGACAAAAGTTATGCCACTAATGAATTTTGAGTGGTGCAAAATAAGGCAGTTTTTTTTAAACTGGCAACCATTTGGGCTAATCTGCTCTCTGTGAGGAGCTGGCTGGTGGCCTGGTGGATAGGGAGTTATAGGAACCTCAGTGGTGCCACTAAACAAGGGACCTTCTCCACACACTGCTACCCGGGTGCTGTGTTCCTGGTTGCCTCATTTGATGAATGGGTTAAACACGGGGAGGAATTTTGTGCCCTTCACCCCGTATGCTGCAGTGTGTTCATGTATGAAGTCCACGTGTTTACTTCCTGCTGTGGGGAACACAATGGCTGAATGCCTTTTCACCCTGTTTAGTCTCAGATTTGGGCACAATGGCTGTCATAATCCTACTGATCTAATCCAAGATAATATTCATCGGATATTTCAGAAAATATACTTAGGGAGCGCAAACCATTGAATGAGTAAATTCAGTTTTGTATCTAACTGGAAGCCAGTGTATGGACCTGAGGTGTGCAGCGGAGGAATTCCCTGGGTTTTTTTTTTCTTAGGAAGATCAGTGAGAAGAGGATTGCAATACTCAACCCAGCAGGATATAAACAAAACACATGAAATGTTCTCCAGATATTGATTTGACCCAAAATCTCTGATCTTAGGTATGTTCTTCAGATATGTTTCTCTGACTTTTAGAGTGAGTTTTAGTCTTGACTGCCATAGATTCCAAACAGGCACAGATTTGCACTCTTGTTGTTCTGTTACCAAAAAGAACCATCTCTGTCTTCTCTTAAATGAGCTGAAAAATGTTGTTGTGTCTAGTCATTTACTTTTTCCAAGCTTATAGAAAATGTGTTCACACGGCTGAAATCGTTTGGTGAAAGAGCAAGATCGATCTGTCAGTTCTCTGTCGGAGAATTTGTCAGTGGAAGGTTGAATAAAAGGGGCCCAAGGAAGGATCCGTGTGAGAAACCATATGACATGATGGTTTTCTCTGATTCATAGGTGTTGATGGAGAGAAAATAACCTCTGCCTTCTAAGTACATCCTGAACCACAGGAGGACCCAACTCAATTTTCTAATCTGTCGAGCAGTGCTTTATGATCGACAGTGGCAAAGGCTGCACTGAGATCCAGCAGTACCAAGACAGTTATTCCACCTGACTAATGCCGTTTAATACCTTTTCATCAGAGATGTTTCAGTTCTGCGATGTTGTCTGATAGAAAGATGGAAATTAGGTATGGCATGGTCTCTGAGTTAGTAATACTAATCTCTCATACCATAACTCTGCTCAAATACGTTTTACTGAACCGAGCTGTCAGTTTTAGAATGAGTTCAACGCAAGGTGTACGTCGGGTAAAGTGGGACAAATAGGCTTTATATTGCATTGCCCCTTGAGTGACAGGAGATAATCAACTGAAACTATGAATAAATAAATTCCACATGGGTGCAATGGTGGTCTGTTCTGACTGGCTTGGCACTGGCTGTAGGATTTTAGAATCTCTTTGGCATGCTGTAAAACAAATGGAAGAGTTACATTTTAGGTTTAATTTTAGAATTTTTTTACATTTAATAATAGTTTAATATTAGAAATTAAAGTAAAGAGGCAGTTGGATGAGGACCATATCCAGGCATTCATTAGTTACGGGGAAAGTCTTGTTCAAGGACATAATGGTAAGAAGTGGGAGGGTTTGAACCTGCAAGTTACAGGCAAGAGTTTTACCCACTAAGCTACTACCACCCCACTAGCTAATATCACAAAAGAAGTCTATTATAGCTTTAATCTCTGGACCCTTTTTTTTTTTTTAGAAGTGTGCAATATCAGATGAATAAGATGTTTGTGTTCATGACTGGGACAGCTGTTTGTTAAAGGAGGAAAGAAAAGAGTGTTGACAGACAAGAGGAGAGAGACTCTCACCATTTCAAAGCACACAGAGCCCACAACCATCTCTCATTATTTTATTGATTCCACTTAGCTTACTCATAAACTTTGAATTTCTTTGTGCTGGGTACAACACTTATAGGGCATTTACAAATAAGCATGTCTCTGATCATAACCACAGTTTTCTATTACATTTGCAGACATATGGAACTTAATACTCCTATAATTAACAAGAAATTGATCTCATATTGTCATATATCACGTTGTAGTGAGGTGAAAATTAAAACTGGAGGTCACGTACTGGCAAAAGTTATGACATTTTTGCTTTTTTATTTTGTGAGGGTCATAGCTGAGTGGTTAGACAGAAGTCATTTGGAGTGCCTCTGTAGAAAAAAAAATGTAATAACCTTTAAAAAAAAAAAGTTACATGCAACAGCTGAAATGCTGCGATAGCCTACAGCCATGCGAAGCGGATTTTATTTCCTGAACTTTTGTGCAAAATCAGGAAATGATAAAGTTCACAGCATACCTTCCACATCCTGGACTTCGTTTTTGCTGCTTTAGCAGAATCCCGGCATATACAAGAGCACAACACACATTTTTTTACACCCTGCAACAATGTGGATTAAGTAGTAAGCCAGCTGTTCCTGAATTGATCTGTTTGCAATCATTTGTAATATCTGAGCCCTTGGTAGAATGTTCTAGCTGGCTGCTATTCCCTCAGAACCTGGAGTGACCGCAACAGCAAATAAATACAAGGACAAGGCCTCAGACAGGTCCTATGATTTACAAACAGTGTCCTCCCTACAGGGAATCGATGTTTTCAAGATTTGCTTTGTGTTTTTTGGGGGTTTTTTTTGTTCGTCCTGCCTGTTCCATTTTTATATGTTTCCTTTTCTTTTTGCTGGAGGACACATTCTCCTTTACTGGGAAAAAGACAGTAGAACCAGTGCACTATGCGCAGAAATGGCCAGTTTGTAAAATAGCACACATTCAATGTCGAAGGAGTGTTTTATCAGGCCCTTGTTTTTGCTGAAAGTGACCAAAGAGAATAAAAGAAAATGGGAAGATGACCAAATAATACAGTACTGTCCATTCAATGGCATGATTCCTTTTATGATGTTAGAGTAATTAAAAGTTGTCACACAGACCTTCTCAGAGTTTATTTATGCTGATAATCTACACAATGTATGTTTCTGACCACAAGGGGGAAAAATGAGTAAATATAGGGTCCTGAGCTGATGAGCCTTATTTCTGACAGGTGTTGTTTGTATTGAATGAGGAGTTCCATGTCTAGATTAAAAACCTTTGTGATTCATGTATGTGAAATTTTCCAAGTGTTTACACATTAAACTAATAGTACTTTTTTAATACGTGTTCAAAAAATAAGTTCCACTAATTCTGGTGCAGCCTCTTCATCTTCTTCAATATGAACCACTAATGTCTGCACATGACACCAGTAATTAACTTACCACCATATTTTATATAAAATGAAAAAAGATATAACTAGTCATAAAAAATACTGCAGGCCTGTCTTTTACCTTTTAATATCAGGTGGTTTATTTACAGCCATGAGAAACAATACAATTTGCAAATACTGACCATGTGAAGAAATGCTGTTGTGTTATATTGTAAGATTGCTTCTAGCAAGGATAGTTGGACTAGTATACAAGTTAGCATCCACTCTTGCTGTTAACAAATGACTAGCAACTGTAGTTTCTAATTTTATGTAACCAATAAAAAAATAGAAGACTCATTAAACAAGCCAAGTTGGTGGCCAGTCCAACTCTGGTTTACATTTCATTTGGAGTGGCTTATATCACCTTTTCCAGGACACACCCCTTATGTTTACTCCCACTTTATTATTGGCCGCATGCCCATTCGCTTCCTTATTTGAATGCTCAAAACTCCTCCCTCATCAATATCTCAGCTATCAGAAATTCCTTCCCCAGTTCCTCCTTCCTTTTAGGGATATACCCCTTCTCCAAATTGCTGTGAGTGTAAATACATTTAGCCCAGTACCTCTGCTATGTGTGTGTGCATATGTGTATGTGTATGTGTGTAGATACCTTTAGCCTATATTCCCATGCTATGTGTTTGTGTGCATGTACACATGTGTGTGTGAGTGTAAGTGTGTAGGTATGTGTGGGTGAAGTATTTCTGGATCTGTGTCCTTTGCCATGCCACCTGTCCAGAGAGAATGCTGGACATTCTCTATACATATATTTAATGTGTAAGCCCTTATGAATGAATTTACATGGTGGACAGGAATTAACACCTGCGTCTATTGCTTTATCGTTAATTTGCTCCTACACTACGTCCTAGACCTACAAAGAACACCACCACCTGCAAGTCATAAGAAAACTAAGAACTGGATAAGATGGGGCTGATTTACCTCTAGCCAAAACGTTAAATTCATGCTGACTTTTATAGCTTGGGCTACAGATCAATTTGTTCTTTTTTTTGAATAGACTGTGATATATTACATGTAATAAATGACCATCCAATTCATCTTCATTTTAAACTTGAGTTGTCTATCCTCGCCTGGTGTGTTGTCAGAACTGGTTGGAGTCAGTCTGATTGGCTGCCATTGTAAAAATTTTCCAGACACACAATAATGAATAGTGGGCTAAAAAATACAGACTGATAAATTTCTTATCAGACAGATTTGGCACTGGCTTGAAATCTCTTCCAACACTAAGTAAATAATAGAAAAGATTTGAAACATGTGACTGATTTTTTGTCCATGAAGTTTACGATAGTGCAGAATATCTTTGTCCTGGCAACTAAGCAAGCGAAAAACATTGAATAAATAAATGTGGTTCAAACATCTCATATTTATATTCTTTTTCCAGGTTTGTCTAAAACAGATTCAGCAGCAAATCTTAGCAATATGTTAGTTGTGTATTCAAGGGACAATTTAATTGGTATAGGTACACATATTTTCTCTTCGTCCTCATATAGTGGTGTGTAAATATGACAGTGCAGCTAATCAGCTTGAAGCACCTGTTCTGTAACATCTTATATTCTGGTTTGAAATGTTAGTGGCTCCATTTAAATACACAAACTCTCATCCTCTCTCTCGCTCTCACACAAACACACATACACACACACAAATGCACACATGACACATGCACCTATCTTCTTTAATTTCACATGGCCGTTCATCTCTGTCATTATCAGCACTTACTAAAATTGCTATAATTATCATTACAGCTTGATTCAAAATTACATTAACCCAATTATACCAAACATTAATGAATGAATGAATCTTAATTATATTCAAAGATCTTTGTGTAGTATTATAATGGATTTTTCTTTTTATATAAAGGATGGCAGATGTGTTTTATGGAGCCTGGGGAACCCATTACTTCGCCTTTATTCCAAACTGCATAAAAAACGTAATCACTGATGTCTTCGGGTCCTAAAACAATGACTAACGTCAGTTTGAAGTGAATCAGCAGTAAACACTACTTCACTCAAAGGCCCATTTGCGGGTATAGGTTAAACACTTCACAAGAGGTTAGTAACCTCTGAAAGCAATACAAATGGAGTGGCTTTCACAGTATTGCAGTTCTGTCCTTTTAGAACTTTTATGCAAATGTTAATGATGTAATAGAAAGAATACGCTATAGTGCTTTCCTAGAAAATGAAAAATAAGTGTTTTTTTCTGGTGGTATGAAGAAAAAAGAGACATGGGACACTTGGACTTAATGGTATATGCAGCTTGCATATGTTTAATGTGTATTTATATATAAATGGGTTCAGTTGGCCCTGTGAATTGATGGATTATGAATAAATGGATGCTACCCACCCAAGGGAAGGAAGTACAGAACATCACTTGGGGAATTCAAGTCACTCCGAGTGCTGCAGAGATGGTTTCCCTTTGTGCAAACCGCCATCCTAGAAGGCCAAGGTTAGGCAAGCGACATCACTGCTGTTGAAATAAATATTTATGTTATTGTTGTCTTATTTCCCCTAGTCATACCTCACATTAGATATTCACTAATTTCACCCCTGCCAACAAAAGAACATGGTTTTGTGGATTTTGTGGGGCTGAAAACACTGTATTTTTATCGCAGCAGTGGGAGCCAGAGCAGTTTTATGTCAGAATGCATGAATACTAACTAGTGTCAGCACTAAGATGGATGTAATGCATTCTGTAAAGCAGACATGCAGGCCACTGTTTGTGAGCGTGAGGTTCAGACACACACAGGTCAGTGTGATGGATATCATGAGACTCAAAATGAAGGCCAGCTTTGCTTTAAGCTGCTTGCTGGCACACTCTGGAATTTTCCCGATTCTGTTTCCCCTTCAACTGGTTCATTGTTCAGGGATAATGTCTGGTATTGGATTACTATTTAGGATTGAAATGAAACCATGTCATGATTGGAAAGTATTCTTTTAAAAGTCCTTGATGTGCTCTCTTGTGGTTTCGGCTGGCACTCCCTTTCCAAATTTCTCTTTAATTTAATTCCAATTATTTAATATATTTATTGCGCAGGCTGATGGGTCGACTCAGGGGCAAAATTTCACAACATCTCGTACTTGTATAACTATGTTATGTGACAAAAAAAGAATGTTTGCAGGTTTGCAGACTGCTCCAACTTTTGGCCTCCCACTTCTATATACTCTATGATGACATCTGTTATTCTTATAAAATATTAAAAGTCTAAAAATCCATTTTTATGACACATTATTGCCTCTAAATGTTTGTAAGGAAGCAGTTTCAGGAGGATTTTATGTACTTTCTACTTTCAGTTTTATAGCTAATCTAAGTCATAATCTCTTTGTAGTATCATTCGAGGATGTACTATTAAGACTCAGTTCATGTTTCAGTCATTATTGACTATGAGGGGGAAAAAATAGCACACAGGCTGTAACTGGTACACAATCATCTGTTTGTATAATCTTTTAACAGCACAGACAATTACCTCCCAAACAGCCTATTTATGCAGTGTGTTGGTTCCCATTAACAGTTTCATTTTTAACTAACTCCTTTGTACTCTCTGGGGTTTTAATTATTGCCTTGCAGTGCATTTGTTGTTCAGAGACTAATTAGCATCCAGGTTATAAATTTGCTAAGAAGCTTCGATGACAGATCTCTTTCTGCAGTGTTTGTTCCTTCCTGAACCGGAGCGGAGGGCCACTGCTAGAACCACATCCCATTCATCCCCATCTGAACGCCTCTCTGCACAGACGACGGCTCATTTGCTCCTTAATAGAGATGAACTGGCCGGCACAGATCCACCGGCATGGCTGTCCAGCTGTGAGCGCTCGTACCTGGGGCTGAGGCTGGACCCCTGGACGTCCTCCATCTCCTAAGTAATTAATTTCACTCATTATGTGGAGATGCGGTGTGACGGGAACGCCTCTCAGGCCGCATCTTCCACTCAGCCTGGAAATGAAGACTCATTAGTCCAGGGAGAAAGGCGAAAACAACCCATCTCCTGAGCTGGGATTGTCTTGGGAATGAATGAGTTTTATTGCTGGTTGTACGTCTACACTCAGAATAAACATGTGACAGGCCCGGTGCATGCATGTACATTTCAGTGCAGGTCGCCTGTGTTGATTCATCTTGCCAGTGGGAACCATGGTGCTATTTTGTTTGCTTTATGGTTGCCCACCATACAAAGCTTTCGAGAAACTATTATTTCCTGCAGTGCCAACAAAGCTCCCAAAGCACACCAGACAGGCCTCTCCTCAACTAGCTGAAACTAAAAGGGGGCGGCCAGTCTGCTTATTAACTCTTTTGGCTGTTGTCCTCTCCATAAGTAGGTTGCAACCCATAGGCAAGGAAAGGCTTGAATTATATGTAGTTTTTGGGACACATTCATGTTCTATTTAAGTTTAACCAGGCAGAGTGAAGGCAGAACAGTGTGATTGACCTAGAAACATTATACTGTACAGCATGAAAACTTCCACACACTTAATTGGTAAGTGTATGAGGGTATTCCAAACAGTTTCTCCCACTGAGAATTTAACTGAAAACCCTCCTTATTATACTGCGAATAAATATCCTGTAATTGAAAAAACCCATTTGTTTGGTTTATTTCAGTGGTTTTCATGACAATTGCTCACTTCACATATATTCTTTATTTTGAGTCCTGTATTCTAGGAACTCAAATGCCATAGTGGGTGCAGACTTACACTTGGAGGGAAGTCTTTAGCTCTTGATCCTCTTTTGGTTATTGCTTAGGGACCTTAAATGAATTCATAGGATAAAATGATGTCTTCAGAACAAGCAAGAGTAGTTTAATATGGAAAAAAACATATGCGCTTTATACTAAATATATTAAAACATCGAAACTTTTGTTACAAAATATGTTAAATGCCATTTTAAAGGGAGCGGGCTTTAAGATTTAATACCAATTTAAAGAAAAATAGGAATGCTTTTTCCAATCAAGTTTGTTGAATGTTGAAGACTGAAATGAGACGTATTCACTTGCCCTTAAGTAGCCTTGGGTTTTGGACAATAGACAAGGAATATAAGTATGTATTTGAATGTGTGCATTTGTCAGCAATTTTGACTTTTACTTTTGGTTAATAATATCTTATCATGATGAGCCAGTAATGTATCTAAGCTCTTGTGCGGAATGCCTGAACAGAACAGTGGACATAAGTGTCGCACCTGTCATGATTTAGGTGAGTTTAGCAAAACTTGGACAATATGAAAATGTAAAAACTATATATATAAATTAATTATTTATTGGTGTGGATTTTTAGTACTGTTTCAGTTTGCTGAGTAATCTAGACAAGAAGGGACACGGATTTCAGGTTTTTTCAAAAAGGTTGTGGGGTTATTATGATTCATCAAATCCTTTTTAAAGTACCATTAGGAGATGTCCATTGAAAGTTGTTTACATTTGTAAACGGGGTTTAACAATAGGCTTGTTGTACATACATTTGGTAAATATATAAATAAACTTGAACTTGAACTTGAACTTACTCTATTATGCTCTATGCTCTATGAAAGAATGTGTTGCTGAATGCATTCAGGACATCATATTAAGTATTTAGGCTTTTCTATTTTTCCAAAGCATTCTGCCCATGTCTGGCTAGTCAGTAGAGGAAGATGCTAAACACCATTTGCCAAATGAGCTTCAGTGTACATTTGAACCAGTCGAGTGGAAAAGGAAGCTACTTTAGAGTGGGGCCACATCTCCCTTGCTGCCAGAGGGAGCAGGTCGTTCCCTTTGTTTCATCTCAACCATGAGATTTGATCAGACACATTTAGTTTCACACACAGCACACTTGTTTATGCAACAGCCCAAGGCCATTTGTTGTAATGGGATTTGAGGCCCTTAAACAGTTGCACTTCAATTGCACTACTTGGGGAAACCACAATAGCCCCTTTAAGACACCCTGAAGATACTCTGAGTGCGCTAGCATAGTTGTGGAAGCTGAACATTCACAATTCAGGGACAAGTTGTTAGTTGACAAGCAAAGAAGGGTCGGCCTTTCCTCTGTGGGGTTGTTTGAAAATATATGAGTGGTATGTGAAGAGGCGGGAGGAAGAATATGCTGATAAATGAATAGAAGGCTCCAAATCATCCAGCTACAGATGACTGGAGGGTGTTGGGACAGATAGTGTGGAGCGTTTTTGTGAGGGATTGTTGTGCTTAGCATGAGAAATAACAATAGCAGGACATTTGGGGAGAAAATGGCAGGGATGTTTAAACATCGTAAACCCAAGCTACGATGGGATTTAGTAACTTTTTGTTGTTCGCACCAGTGCCTGTCAAGTGGTCGAGGAAACTGAAAATTCATGTGGCCCCATTATGTCCTCCTACAGTGGCAGCGATGAGCCTTTTAGGCATGCCTTAGTTGATGCTGCCCAAGCTAGAAAAAAATTGATTAATTTCTGTTTACCAACATCATGTCCCTGACTAGGTTCAGCATGGCTTAGAATCCTATAGATAATTATTTATTTTATTCACTGCATGATCCTTCTTCTTTTTCCTGCACAGTCTCAAGGAGACACAGGGTTCTGAAAACAACTATTATAGAAGTTATTGTTTGCCGAGAGTCTGTGAAAATGTCCATGTAATTTATCTCTTTTGATGTGGTATTTGGATGTGATATTAGAGACCCTCTTACAACAGGCCAAAGGAAAACGCCTGGAGCCAGAAACGGAAATAAAGTTTAGAGTGTGTGTGCTCTCAGAGATCTCCTTACAAAGGAGAAGCGCACAGGAGTATGCATACAGATATACAGAATTATTATAGGAACTGGAGTATTGACATGACCCCAAGAAGGAGACGAGACCAAGAGCAACTCTGTAAAACATGAAATGTTCTTTTATTGGCTAAATGCATATTTATGGTATCAGGCATGGCCTGGTGGTTAGGCAAAGAAGCCAGAGCCCCAGGAGAAGAATATCAATCAAGAACTTTGATAACAGTTGTTACACATAGCGGCTTGTTGGATCGCTAAATCATCACACATTCACAGTATTAATCATTAAAACTGCACAGACCATGCTACATTTTCTTTTTGCATTTATTTAGACTTTCTCTTTCATATTGTTCTTGCCTTTGTGTCCCTGTGTCAGTGCAGTTGTAAGATAAGCCATTTCCTCCAGTTTTCAGATTCAGCTTTTGATTAAAATAGGCAAAATAAATAAAGATAATCAAAATGTCAGAGCTTGGCACATGATTTTGGACTGCAGATGAGAACATTAAAAAATTTGAATCCACTAACACTACAAACCCTCCTCTGAGGTGACCCAGCAACATGTGGCTAGAGATTCTTATAGCACCTTTAACTGTAACAGAACATTTGTTGCACCTTTAACATAACACTCTTCAGCTTTACACTGAAAGGCCTGTACTGGATGTCCAGGGTCACCATCCCAGATATGGAATACCACCTCAGCTTGTTTGTGAAATAGTTCATGGCTATGAGGACATCATGTTTGATCAGACTCAGGATACCAACCACCTTCCTCTCCACAAGTGTACAGTGGCTGCACGGGAGTACAGGAATGTTTAACTGACCCCTCCTGGAAGAAGCAGACATTGTAGCAGCACAGAAACACAGCTCTAAAGTAAAATCCTTGTCTCTTTTCAATTCTCTTTTATTTATGTATTGATTTTCACAACCAATGTTGTCATAAAGCAGCTTTACCGAACCCACTAGCCACTTTTGAGTAAGCCAAGTGATGAGGAAAAAATTCCCTAAAACTGAAGAAAGAAATCTCTTAAGGAACGAAGACTTAGAAGGCATAGGCGGTTCTACATGGGGACCAGGGCCCCCTTTGAATTGCTCCTGGCTCCCCTTATGGCCCCCTTGCACTGATCAGCCAAAGATTTAAATATACATTTCTGGCTCGAAGAAGGGAACTAATGCTACGTGTGTTCCAGACGGACTACTTAAAGAGCTACACACACGCACTGATACACACGCGCAACAGGTCCTAATGATCTGTGCACTGCCCTCACCACCAGAGGCGCATCTTGCCAGCAGGCAGGGCAGGCAGCTGCTTGGGGCCCCCACACCACTAGATGGCGAACGAGAGCTGACTCTTTAAACTACGGTCAAAAACTGGTTAGAGGGGGGCCCCCCACTGAATTTTTGCTTGAGACCCCAACAGACCCTAGGATCACCTCTGCTCACCATCCTCCACCACAACTTCCATGGGACTAACAGCTGCCAGTGAAGATCACTGTTCTCTCGTCCAGTCGCATTGCCATTGTGTCCCCAGCTGGCTCTACACTTTGGCCAGCTCTCCATTGCTTTGATGAAGTCCCTCGACTGCTGAAATCACAAGAATGCCAATTCTCTGGTATGATTTCTTGCACAGAACACTTCTCTTGCCACTTGCCCCTTGTCCACCAACCACTCACAGTAGGTACAGTGTTCCTCCATGTAGGGCCAATGGGATAAAGCATTTAGGTGAAGCTGCCATTCTCTTTTGTTTGGTGGAATTTCTGTGAATCACCTGGCCTTCTGCTTCTTTGAATTTCATCAGGCAGATAAACAATGTGTTGTCTGTGTGCAGGATTAACACATGTGTTGTGTCCAGCCACAACAACCTGCCATGTAATGTAATAGTTTTATTCCGCTTGCTGAGGTGGGGGTAGAAATAAATAATTATATATTTTTTCTCCAGCCTGGAGTTGTGACATCACTGCTCTCATCGCTTTGTTATCCACATTTGTGCTGACAGTGCAAGGGAGGGCTACTCGACTGAGAAAAGGCCAAGCCTGGGTGCACTGGAGAGCTAGTTCTGCTGTGTCAGGCCTTTGAAATGTTGTGCTATCGACAGTGGCCTGGTTTCACACCTACTGATTGAGACCTAGTAATTGCCAGATCATCAAGAGATCATTACACCAATTAAAGATTACGCCAATTAAACAAATCACTACATATAACAGCTAATCAAATGGCTATAAAGCCTCACATTCAGAGCATGTCATTTTGGGGATGCAAATGAGATAATACAACACATATGAACTCCACCACCACCATGACATTTAAACAACAGTCCTGTGCAAAAGCTTGAGCCACCCCTGTTTATATTTTGTTATGAATCACCTTGTTCACCCAAAAGTACAATTGTATGGATGTCAGACTCTGGCATGTTGAGTAGATTTAATTTAAGAAATGGGAACAAATGTTTTACTGTGTCAGGCTGCAAAGTGACTAAAACTACAAGGAGCCTATCAGCGTTCAGCACCACAAGTATACTGATCACCACCTGATCATCTGGAATCATTTGCTCCTTTTTCTTCTCTAGTTCAGTTAGATGGTGATGTTTTGCATGAATGATTCATATGTAGGTGACTGTGTGGCTTAAAAAAAAACATTAATCTGGTCAGGTTCAAGGACTGGCCTGAAAATGAAAGTGTATGAGAGTCCTTCAGGAAACCTGGAGAACTATTCCTATGGACAACATTATAAAAAATCTATAAAAGGATATGAGGGGCATATCTTACGCACCACACAAATGTAATGCCGAGAAGTGAGCTTTTAATTTATTTTGGGACGTAGAAGGAATATTGCTTTCTAATTAGGTTTATTTAGGCTTCTTTGAAATGTCAACCTTAATTACAACTCAGACATCTTGGGGCAGTTGAGGCGTTAAAAGTCAGCCTTTGCACTCTAATGAAACCCTGTTAGGGTAAATGAATTATTTTTCTTTCTCCCTCTTCATATAAGTTTAGAAAAAACACATATTACATTCATTCCTGCAGTCATGTATTATTACTGACATTTACCACAAATATTCTGATGTTCTCATAGCAATTACATCCTTTTAGGTGTCGGTGACCCTCCAAAAAGATTGTAGTTCCTTAAGACAAATCATTTGAGTGTGAAGAAGTAATATTTGAGGGATACTCCAAGGGGTACATTTCTGTAGAATGATGTTTCTAAAGTGCATTTTCAACAGAGATGGTTGAAGTCTAGAAAATTCATTTAGTTTCTGACTTCTCACCCTCCCGTTCTTTCCCTCTCAGCCTCTTTGGGCTTGACTGAGATGGTCTACTCACCCAGGCCCACTTCCTCTCCTGCTGAGCATCACGGCCTGTCATTTATTTTCATTTTTCCCACTTTTTTTTAACGTTTTTTCATTAAGGCAAATGAAGAGCGGTGACAGGCTTCCATGTTAAAGAGAGGTTCAAACAAACAGGTTTAATGGATACCTGCAGCTTTGCTTAATTGCAGGCTTTCATTGCTGCAGAGTATGTTATAACCCACTTAATGTGTCATGCTGTGGATGTTAATTTTGTCCTCTGATTGATGTGAATTGTCTGAAATGGATTAATCAATAAATTGCGATACAAATGTTGTGCGAATAAATGCACTATACCAAACATATAATGCACTTATTCATTATAATACAATACTATGACCTAAGAGTTGCCATTTGACGCCCTCCGTAGTAATCTGCAGGATGTGAGAGTTATATTTTGTATTTTTAAAGACAATATCATGGGTCTTATTGTTCAAAGTGGCCAGTGACAATGTAAAAAACACTGATACTGAGCATTTATCTCAATGTAGAACACGTTGTAGGTTTAAAACATAGAAATGTTTCTGTAATTAAGCAAATGCAAGTGGTGAACAAAACATGCTCCTTTTCCCATGTGCCAAATGAACTTAAATCAGCATCTCTGTAAGTATGACTGTCATTACGTGCCAGTGTTTGTTAAATTCCTACACCAGCACCTCATTCAGTTTTATGAGGCACTGATCTAATTTCATGAGGAAAATTATAAAAACACTGCTATAATCGACACACTCCTCTCGCAGTGTGACCAGTTGGATGGTAAAACACTACTAGAGGTTCCTTAAAGGTAATTATTGCAATTTTGTTTAAGATTATGAATTGAAGAGTAATATTTTTGTTTGGAAATTAGGCAAAGCTGTTCAGTTCAATATTTTCACCTATAAAAGAACAAATCTGAGAAACTAAACTGGTCTCTTATTTTTTCCAGAGCTTCAACATCCATAATATAACTCTGAACCAACAGTAACTTTGTGCAGATTTAACTTTCAGTCCAAAGGGCTATAAATACGTATTCGAGTTATAGTCGTGCCCTCAGAACAACTGACTTTGTTACACATTGAAGTTACACTTTCACACAAGCAAGACACCTCAGCTGCCTTGCAAATGTCTTTCTGATGTGCGCCTAAAAGGCTAAAGAAGCATTTCTGGGCAGATTATATATACAATGAAAGACAATCAACCCACATAAAAATGAGAAAACATAGCAGACATTTTTAAATTGGAATTTAAACTATGATTAAAATATAGATCTGATCTCTTGACAACAGGAACTGGCCACCAAAACTGTCCCCATCAGATAAACAGGAGAATAAAAGGCACAGAGAAAAGCAAGAAAACAAGAACATTTTCTCTAGAACACCAACCCCGGACCTGAGATGTGGAGGAAGATTGCATACGAAAACATTTTATATTATACTGAGTCACTGAGGCTTCTGCATACTTTGTGAAATAGATGCTTTCAGCTTTTCCCTCATGCTGAATACTGAATGACTAATGGTATATTTTAAAGGTGTCACTTGCAAAATAAACAGTCAAACCAGTAAAGGCACTGTTTCATGTGATGATTTAAGCGTCAGGCCATCACACTGCATTCTCTAGACTCTGGCTATGGACCTGATCAGATTCACATTTACATGTACCAGACTAGGAAAGACTCAGTACAACACTCCACAATCTACCAATCCCCTCTATTATCTGACAGTCAAGAAGAGACCCCCTTTCTCCTCTATCCATTAAGTGCCATTCTGATAGGGGGCTGCATTTCCACTTTCCAGATTCTCACCTGATATTTCCTTGTGGGATCTTCTAGGGAATTGGCTTTCCCTAAATTACAGTACAAACCTCTGAGAAGGTCTTTTTAATTGCTTGAAAACACATTTGGCTGTACCTACCAATAATTAAGTTCAGGCAGAGACATTTTAACATTCTCCTTTGTGAAACATTACAGGCTGTCTTGGAAGAAGAAGACAAACTACTTCAAAAGGTTCACCTGCCTTTTCTAGATTATTTACCTACAGACCTGAAGAACCTACTTCTAAAGGGCTACAACTTAATGCAGCTTATCAGTAAACAGTAGAGAGAGAGAGAGAGAGAGAGAGAGAGAAAGATCTAAACTCACTCACTTATCTTTCACTTATGTAAATGAGAAAGTAATAAGTAGTACATGGGCCAGTAAATATGTGTATGATACATAAGTATACGAGTAGATACAAATAGAAAAGCCTTGAACATTGAATCTACACATGTACGTCCGTACTATAAAGGTATTAACTTTCCCATAAAGTACTTATTACTTTCACAGATATATAGTGTACATTTTACTTAATGTCAGATTATTAATTAACACACCAGTTGGATGTGTTTTGTTTTTTTTTGTTTATTTTAACTATTTTGTTCTTCACTTATTGTTTTCGTTGCATGTGCTGTACAGCTGTCATGGCTGGTGGTTGAGTGGGTCAGGTGAGTGGGTCAGGGTAATTTCTGTGTTGGTCCAAGTTTAAAGTCAATTTGTTTTGTAATACTCTCGACTTTGAAGTGTAAATCACTCTCTGCTCTTCAACCGTGATGAAGATTCCGGATTCTCATTCTTTCTGTGCCCGGCAGGTTCTCTCCAGCTCGTCTTCACTCCCTGTTCTGTCAGGCCCATCATGCACACGAACCAGTCACACGACGTACCTGATAAGGTTCTGCTTCGTATGTTGATTGACAGGTGGTCTGGTTGGCATGAAGAATTCCCGTGGAGAAGAGTATACGTCCTTGTCAAATATTCATCACTATTCCTCTACTTCCACACTCTTAGTTCTTTCCTTCTCTTTCCCATGCACACACACACACACACACACACACACACACACACACACACACACACATTCTGCATTGCAGGGGGTTCATGTATGTGCACTTATTGTTTATGTAATACTCAGACCTCGAACATGTGTGCATGTTAGTTTTTTGTTGATGTTTTTTAAGACTCATTGTGATATCATAATAATAATTCTTTACATCTAGACTGTTTTGACTGATAACTGAATGCCTGATCCAGATTAGTAGGATCATTTGGATCATTTCTTTCTCCTATTATATCAAGCACAAAGGATGTCTGTCCAACAGGCAAAACCAGATTTCACTAATGATAATTGCTCCATGTTTGGTTTGGATAATTGGATTATCACTGAGGAGTAATGAGCCCGCTTTTTAGGAAAAGGTGTAGCGCACAGGTGTAGGACGGCATGTGAGTCCTCAATAGTTCATTCTTTCACTGAAAATTTCAGAAGCGTCACAAACCCTTCATTGACAATTCGTATGTCTGAAACTGACTTTCAGGCCTCTATCTAAACTCATCCTGAAAAAAAGTAACAATGAAGACTTTTATATTGATTTTCCTCAAGACACAAGAGGGAGGGAATAACGGACAGGAGGATCTTCGTAAAGACTTGTCTATATGTGAGTTAATAATGAAAATTTTTAAAGTGCTTGGTGGCATCCAATTCCCGCGTGCTGAACTGTATTAGCTTAGCCATATTAAAGTTATAGTCAGCAGTATTTATAGTGCACTTTTTCCATGTTCCTCCAGTGGGGCTGAGTGCATACTGGCGACAGGCAGCTAATGGATGCTCAGCTGATGATGTCAAAATTACATATAACTGGACTGGAAGTGGTGAACGCTGGGGAGATCAAACAGAATATTAATGCGTTCTTCAGAACCAGGCGCACATATTTCACTCTGACAAACTCGGGTGGACCAGCTTTACATCCGGACAGTGACACTAGTGACAGTAGTTTACAAAAAGGCCTTTATTACAGGTTATTGTCGTCAATTAATTAAACTTTGTTAATTTTTTTTCATATTGGAGACCATACTATTAACCAAAATGCAAGATGGTGATTCCTTACAATTGCCCTAGAAAAAAGCATGAAACAGTTTAAAGCAACATCAAAAGAGGTATGAATTAATCATTTGAAGTGAGTGTCAAGTTTTTCACAAAATAACGTTAAGAAGACAGTGTGATGTTTCTTAAACGTGTTGAATGCATTAGAAGTTTTGACTGGGGATGTTCATTGCTCTAGTCAAATCAAATCAAATCAAATTTATTTGTATAGCGCTTTTAACAAATAGACATTGTCTCAAAGCAGCTTTACAGAG
>JBBMFX010227417.1:0-20388 GCA_037832545.1 Rhabdalestes septentrionalis | reverse complement strand
TTAAGACCTTTGAACTCTGGATTTAAGGATTACTAGTCATTTTTAAAGATATTTAAGGCCTTAATTTTGGAAAATCTCATTTAAGACTTTTTAAGGATCCGCGGATACCCTGCACAGGTATGAATCTTGGTGGACGGGTTTAAATGCAGAGGTAGAATTCCATGCTGTTCACACTATCTGCTCTGATGTGTGACAGAATGATCATGTTTTGTCTGTGTTTTTTAAAAGGAAAGAACGTTTTTATTGGCTAAAGTTAATCTATTTCAGTCTTTGATTTGATGCCCTATTTTGTTTTAAGCCTACAGAGAATGTTGTTTATCTTTCCCTAGCACTTTTTCTGAATACAATATGGTCAAGCAGTATACTCAGAATATGCTTTCACTAGTTTTATGAGCAAATATATTTGAATGCACAATATTTTAGCTTTTTTGCTTTTATACTATTCATGAGTGGGGCCAAGGAAAATATTTTATTTAAAATGTTATTTTGTGCATTTTCTGCTAATAAATATTTTATTATGATTTAATAATAATAATAATTTCTTTCAGTTTTCAGTTTCGTTTTTAGGCCAAGGTGTTTCCCAATTTTCGGTTTTGGATTTCGGGCCAAAAAAATCCTTTCGGTGCATTCCTACTGTTTATAATTAAAACCTATGTATCTACATTACCATTTGTAGATGTTGTAGTTGTTGTCTTTTTCTCTTTTTCATTCTATTTTTAATTTACATATGAGATCATGTAAAGCTTTATCCTCAGTGTTGCAAACTGTGCCTGAAAATAAAAAAGTAAATGTAGGTAAACAAAATATGTTCACATTTTAGGCAGAATTTCAATGAGTAACAAGCACTCAAGACAGCAAAGCACAGACCTGGTAGAAGTGGTTATAACTGTGGTAAGCACTTTAACAGTAATTCAAGGAATTCACTAACAACAATGTACAAAACATAGACTTAGACTAGTCTGTGTCTTTTACTTCATGTTTACTTATTTTACCATCTACCATTTTGTGGGTACTTTATTGGTTACTGTATGATACAGTGACTGTCGTCATTCTCTGTGACGAATCCCTTACTCGTGACACCTGCTGACTGCATACTCGAAATAAAACACGCCTAAGAGTTGCTTAACCTGCTGCCCTGAGTACAAAGCCTGGAAAGCTTTTTTCCTTTATATGTGTGTTGATGTGGTGTCTCTCACAAACAGGAATGATTATTTAGACTGTAAGATTTCCAAGAGCTGAATATTTAGAGCTGAATATCTGGATGTAACGTAATGATCATCTATAGGGAAAACAGAAGGGCTGGTATACTTTGCTGTTTATGTGTGTTTTTTATTGAGCACATTCAGTTCTTTTATGATGCTGTCAGTCATAAGCAAAGGCTTTAAACATACAGCAACAAAAAACTACAATAAAATAAAACAGCTATAGGGTAGAGGGTATATTCAGGTGATGACTCAGTTAGGTCTTGTGACCGCACAGTTTATTTTATATGCGTTATAAAATCGTAACGATCAAAACAATTTCTGTGATGGATAGATGATAGCTTAGCAACACTGTTTGTGTGTATGTGTGTGTGTACCCATGTGTGTATGTGCGTGGTGTGCGGTACTTAAACAAATATGGAATATGATTTAAACTAAAAATGTTCCAGGATGCCAATATAATTCACCAACAACTTTGTGAAAAACACTGAATTATAATGATTGGTGGATTTCATCTCTTGTTTACTAATTTTACCGTCCTCTTTCACAAATCCTAAGGACATTTTCTTAGTTTCAGCAGAAAGGATTCAAGATCCAACATTCCATGACGTATTGGAAACCAAACCAGTTTTTTGTACACGCCCAAGAGCTGATGTGTAGGTGTGGGGTGTCGTCCATAATCACACCACCAGAATAAAGAGACATCCACAGCTCTGAGTTTCTACAGACACCCGCTGTGGCTGAACATTGCGGAACTCAGGACATATCACACACAGTAAGTAAATAAATCATTAGAACTACTGAACTTCAAATCATTAGAACTACTGAACTCCATTGTTAACAGATGTTGAGGTTACAGCTGCAAAACTGTATTAGCAACAATTGAGTTTCACCCTAGAAACATTTTCAATTTGAGCCTGGTGTAAAAATAATAACTTTTATTGGTAACTGAATTGCTTCCTTAACAATTCTTACATATTTAAAAGTTTTAAGTGTCATAAAAGAGTAAAAAAGTGGTTCTGATATCCTTGTGTTTTATGATAGAATCACTATGAACCCTCAGTTTGGGACTCTTTTAAAAGACAAAACTTGTGATTTTTATAAAGTATTTCATGTTAATCAGTCATGTTAGTAAAACACTGTTTATATTTATTTAGTAATTGCTTACAACTTATTTGTATTTGTATATATGTTTGTATTAGGAGCTCTGTATACTGTAGTTAGTCTTATATCTGACCTGTCTGACTTTTTACTGTCTACAGGAATACAAGAGGCCTAACAGTCATACTCGGCATGAAGCTGCTTCACCGTTTGCTGGTAAGACTGCTTTTAACCTACACTCATCAATTCTTTGAGCAAATTTAGAGGCTAATTGAAGTTTATTTTAATGTTTTCCCCAAATCTAGCAAGTAAAACTCTTACACGCTCTTAAAAACCAGATGATTAAAAATATCAAACCAGGGTAACCAATGTCTCCTGATATCTTTGTGTTTTAGGACAGGGTCACCATGACCCATCATTGTCCAGAGCAGCCAGACCCCTGTGGGGTTCCATACAACAACATGCAATACCCACCCCCACCACCAGGGGCTCCCTACTATCCACAAGTTGGTCCAGGGCCTTATGGAGGCCCTGCCACCATTAATCATTATCATATTAATGGACACCATCATGGACATCATGGACATCATGGACTATTCCACCATCATGGGCATCATCATGGACATCATGGACTGTTCCACCATCATGGACACCATCACGGACACCATCATGGTCATCATCATGGTCATCATTGAAAATATTGCTAGAAAAAGGTGAGACTGCTAAATACTGTAGAAACAATTGCTGAAAGTATGGTTAGAGATCTGACAATAAGTAATGGAAAAACAGATCAAAAACATGTAATGGGAGTAATGAGATAAGTATGAGATAATCATTTTCTGATATGTTTGTGTTTTCCAGAGGCATTTGCTGCAGTGTGGATGAAGAACTTTAACCCAGTTCTCATTTACTTTTATGTGAAAATAAACTGTTCTATTTCATTTTAAGTATATCATTTATCCTTTGAAAAAGATGAATAAAAAACTTTGCTTTATAATAAATAAATATGCCTAGTAATATTTTACAGATGAATACTATACAATTCCATTCATTTTTAATGTAAAAGTATTTTGTTTCCTTTGTAAAAGTATGATTATAATGGGTAAACCGTGAGGCTGTCTTTTAATATTTAATAGATATTGTAATGTGTTATATTTTGCACACAAAACAAAAATAGGGGAAACCTTTTGCCTTTCAGATGTTACAAACTATTTTCATTACAAAATAGTATTTAGGCTGAATGTGACCAGATTTCTTGGTATTCCCTTAGCATTGTATCTTGGTTTCAGCTATAAAACAGTAAAAACTGTCAAGCAGGGTTTAGCCAACCTAAAGTCATGTGATAATCATTAACTTTCTTTTACAGGGTTTAGGAATAAAACTCACCTGAGTGCCCTGAAACCCACATCACTGTACAGTCCAATACATTATTTCACCAACAAACAAATATAACCCGCTACAAATGTTTAATTCCTCTTTCAAAGTTAATTAAACTATCAGTTATAAAAACCTTACTGCTTAAACCAAGAAAGTCAAAGTGCTAAACAATGGTTTCATCATGACAGTTTAACCTGAAAGTGTTTTTGCCACCATTTGTTTTTATTATAGAACTATGTGTGTTGTCAGGTTTTCACATTAGTCAGTTGATGACAGCGGAATCATCTGTTTTAATTAAATAACATTTCATGAATGAAATGTGTTCATAATTTCCACAATTTTACAAAATATACATGCACTGCATTAACATTGATCACTTGATAAAGCTCTGAAACATCCTTGTTAGGTTTGGGACTGTGTGCTGGTCTATTTTGCATGTACTGATTTACACAATGAACATGTTGAAAAATGCATGTGAAATAAACAGTTAAATAGAACAACAGCAACATCCATTTTGAGCAACAAGGTGTACTAAACTACAACACTGGACAGATTTTACACATGAACATAACACAGGAACAGGAAGTGCATGAACTACTGATGAATTTTGTTAACTAAATGTTTCACTAACAGTGATTTTCACTGTGGTCTGAAACAGCCTAACAGAGGACACGCATTTGTTTGTTTCCAAAGGACGGAAAACAATGGCTAGTAGGACAGTCCTTATTAGTCACATACTAATCCAGCCTGTTTCTAAGCACTGTGAATTGTGAACATTCCGTACTGCGTAGCTAAAACTGAAAACTTGGACCTGAATATATGGTCACTAGAGGGCACTGCCTCTGAAAGAAAGAAGGAATTAAATATTTTGCAGCACAATGTAAGTGACTCACTTTAAAACTTTGTTAATCAAGAAAATAGATTATACAGGCCACTTAATTTCTCTAATTCCTTAAATCTCTTAACTTGCAATATATAGCTGTAAAATTATACTGACTTTCTTAGTCATATTGTGCAGCTCTAGTTTCCTTTTCATGAGAGATTTTCTAAATGTCACTTCAATAATTGTTGTTGCTTTCTTGCTAAACTAGGATTTGAAGTCCTTCACAGATGCTACCGTGACACATTGACACAGTTCACAAAAAGGCTTTACCTGCACTATATTTCATCAATGTGTACTATAAATATTGTAACCCACATTTGCATATTTGAATTCAGAGTGGGAGGACGAGCCCCTCTCCCATTTCAGAAAATAAATGCAATACACTTCTATAAAAGATATAACAATGTTTATGATGATCAGACACATGGCTTTGGTTCCAGATTTGGGATCGCCTGACAGACTGCCTAAAACACAGGGAAAGAAAACCATTTGTAAATGATAAAGAACATTATTGAAATTACTCACATTTGTATCAGATATATACTAAAAAGTTCATCCTCATCAGTCAGATTCTCCAGTGTATGGATCAGGATTGGTGCAGCATCCAGCTGCTTATAAGTATATTTATGCAGTAAAACTACAAATTAATAATAACGTTAAACATGAGAATTATTTCAAAGTAAAATATTAAATTAATCCTTCTATCCCAGGCTGTGAAATCATGGGACTCTAAACTGTTTAAACAGTTTTAACATAAAATGTAAAACAAGTCTCATTCAGAACCTCCTGCTGAATGAAAGGATCTGTAATATCTCACTGTGATTGGAATCTGTTACAAAAACCAATAAAAAAATCTTCTAATGCATCTTAGACACTTACACCCTACACTTTCAAGCAGGGACATACTCGCACTCACTAAGGTTAGGGGGGTGATGAGGGCCAAAAGGGTCCCACCTATCCCTTTGTCCCTAGTCCTACTTTAGCAGCACCGGCAACTTTCTGAATGTTTTTGAATCTCGTAATAAAGACGAATCAGTTAAAAGCTTAAATCTGTGGAGGATTTGTTATTTTATTTACGATGCAGTCCACTATACAGCAAAGTTTAGACCTGGTAGTGATTTTAGACAACAAAGAGAAATGTTGAAGATAAATCAGTAAAACTTGCTCAGAAATTACCTGCAGTGGTTAGTTTGTGGTTAAATCAATAAAAAAATCTGTTCCCAAAATCAATAAAAAATCACCCATTTCACAAGCTGGTAAAAAAATTATCATCATAGAAATCAATAAAAACTCATCCGCTACACAAATCAAGAAAATAAAGTCACATTTTTTCTCCTCTACAGAGCTTTTTTTCTTCTTCTCCATGGGCGAAGGGTTAAGTTAGGAGCAGCTTTAATGGCTATTGTGTAAAATGAAACCACAAATTAAAAATATAGTAGAAGAGAGGGGGTGGTGGTGGGCTGTTTGAAGGTCCAGAGATATTTTAGGTCCTCAAGAATTTTGCTGGTGTGAAAAGCAGATTGAGTCTAGTATTGTTTTGGCAACCTGTCTTAATTTTAGTTATTGTCTAGTCTTTGCATCAAGCGGTCTTTTTAGTTTTTATTAGCCTTAGTCATGTACACAATTTTTATTCTAGTCAAGTTTCAGTGGACTACAAGTCTGAGCATTTCAGTCTTATTTTAATCAGAATGATCCACAACTAGGTTTAGTCAGTGAAAACCGATGACATTTTAGTTTAGTTTTAGTCAATGAAAGTTTTATTTTAGTCTCTTTTTTGTACTGCAATTCTATTTAACCCAGGCAATATGTTATTAGCACCGAGTAGAATAGACAAAATCAAAATTTCCTTTTTGTCAAAAACTATTTCACAATTCAAACTACATCATCATATTATTAAATTATTGTTATCTTACAGACTCTAGAATACTGTACATCCATTCCAGAACACATGCCACATGGTTCTGTACATACATTCAATTTGTTTAAAAAATTTTAAGTAATAAAACAAACATAACCCCTGGCGGCCTCTAGTGGCTGCTGACTGGGGACATTGTGCTAATTAAAATGTCATTCCACATTATTTAGCAAGTCCCAGTTTTCATGCAGTATCAGAGAAAAAATTTAATGAAAAATGTGAAATTGTGCGAAAGGAATGAAAATATTGGACTCAATCGAAACTATTGTGCTGTTAAATATGTTTGTGTGATTCAGAGAATAAACATGTTCATTCAGATAAAGGTGCACCAAGGAAAGATTCTGTCTCGATGTAGGATACTCCAGAGGCTTGTATTTGTTCATAAAACTGTATTTCGGCCACTCCTGATCAATGCTCAGAAGGAGAAACATTTGCAGTGAAGTCAAATTTTCAAACAGTTTTATTCACTAATGAATGCTGTGTTACACTGTGTGATACAGATGGATGGAGTTCTGGATGGTTGGTGGTTGGCCACCCAATAAGACTGTGAAATCCGCTAGGAGGAGTCACAGTGGTGTTTTGGGCTGAAAGTCTCTAGCAGTCAATTTCCTTCCAAGAAAGAGGAATTGTACTTTCCACAGTAATATCATTTTCATGCAAGACAACGCACCATCCAATGTTGCAAAAAATACCACTGAATCTATTATGGGTTTAAACAGAGGAAAACTCATGCTGTGGCCACCATCATCATCTGACCTCAACACTATTGGGAACCTGTGGAACATCCCTAAAAAGAAGATCCCTGAGAGTGGGCAGAATACCTCTAACATAAGGGGCTCTTATTTTAACATGTAACGAAGAGTAAATATGTTTTTTAACTGAAATATTTGTTTTTGGAAAAAATATCTACATAAAGCATATAAATGACAGATGTTGATTTTCAATCTACTTGATGTTTTGAAACTGGTATTCATATTAATTTGTAACACTGTATTTTGGGTCATTGGCAAAAAATGCTCAACATTGGTTGTTTGGTCAATAAACTCCAAAATATTAGATAATCTAAATGTATTCACTGTCAGCAGCATTGACTAGGAAAATTGAACAAAAACAGCATATGCCTAATAATTTGGATCATAGTGTAAATAATTTTCAGAAAAGCACACATCATCTCGCAACACACAAACAATTTATTTCTGTTTATTTGTCATAATTTATGTATGTGTGTGTGTGTGTGTGTGTGTGTGTTTAAATTGAGAATCGTAAGCGATTTTGGCTTTAATGTATTGTTCTGATATCATAAATTCACCATAGTTATCATAATTTCAGCAAATAAAACCTTATGTTGTTGATAAAACAGCACTTTGTTAATTAATTAATTAATTAATAGTTAACTTAATTTTGAATGATGAATGAAACATTTGGAGTGAATTCAATAATTCATTGAATTTAATAGTATTGAATAATAAAAAACACAAGTACATGTTGCACATACATAATACAATGTTTGTCATATTTATTTATTATTAAGCACTATTTAAATTCATCTTTTCAAGATAGATGTATGGTGTACATAAATTTAAACAGACGAATGGTTTAGTTTCACAGAAATATGCCAAGCAGTGTTAAGACTAGTTTTTAAATTCTTCATCCACCCTGCTGTGTGTCATTGCAGGAAATGCCCCTGAAAGCACAAACATCTGAAAATGAAGGAGAAATATTAAATTAATCTTTATCTCAAACATATCTCATATCCCCCATAACTTGCTATTTGAATGGATTTTCCCTTACTTATCTTCCTTCTGGCAGGTCTCTAAAATTATTCTAAGAAATGTTTCTTCAGTATTTAGGAATGTTTAGTAGTCTCACATTCTGCTGTTTTTGCTTCTTCTAGCAATGTTTTCCATGATGCCCATGATGATGCCCATGATGATGTCCATGATGATGTCCATGATGATGTCCATGATGATGCCCAAAAAGTCCATGATGCCCATGGTGGTGTTCATGATGAGGTCCATGATGAGGTCCAGGACCATGATTAAAGTGAGCAGGACCTCCATAAGGCCCTGGACCCATCTGTGGGTAGTAGGGGCCACCTGATGGTGGGGGAGGGTAAGGCATGTTGTTGTAAGGACTCCAAAAGGTCCCTGGTTGCTGTGGATAATTAGGGTTCATGACGATCCTGTCCTAAAACACAAAGATATCACAAAGGAGCGTGTTACCCTCTCATAATAATCTAATTTCTTAAGTGTAAATTAAGTACACTTAATATACACTTAAGTTTTTATTTCTAGATTCAGACTTACAGAATGTAGGTCTCTAGGTCTCTTATTTCTCTTGGTGGTAATTTTATGGCCTCAGAGTTCGCCATTACTATAATCCAGATCACCATTAATTTCTAGGTATGTTGATTGTTTTGAACATTCCTCAAAAACACAATTAGTCTCCAAAAGTTAGATGTTTCTACTGTGTTAAATACATTAATAGGAAATAGGAAATAGTTTAAAGAAGCAGTGCCTTTTGACTACCTGGTGAATATGGAAAAATGGAAAAAAATTCAAACCAAAATCTGATCAGATATTATTAAATTGTTGCTTAGTGCTAATATTTTATTTTGAAGAATTATGCTTAATGTTGAAAGCCTTTAGTCTTCTTGAGCCTGTTATATAATGTAAACCTGAATTACTGACTGCAAATGATTATGTAATGACATCAGTATATAAGTGACTGTACACTGATCACCTGACTCCTAAATCAGAGTACAAACAAGGGTGTGTTCACTCAGAAGTACACTGTTTAAATTGCTGATCCCAGTTGCCTACAACAAGTTTCATCTTTTGAAGTATGTTTTTCCTCCAAACAATCAAATGTACTGTAATAATAAAATGTAATAATGAGATAATCTTTGACATAAAACAATACGTAGTGTGCAGCCTTTTTATGCTCCGTAAGACTGTTTGGTCTTCGCTCTTCCTGTAGGAAGTAAAAATTCAGCCAGGCTGGAAATATACGCTTACAAATATTTTATTACAAACATGGCTGATTAACAGCAAATTCAATATGAAAAATTTGTGGCTAATACATGTAGGGTTGATCCTAAATTAAAACGATATCAAAACACACCTGTTACTTTTGTTTGGCACTTCATATTAAACATATCTTTCAAAAGTGTGTAAGAGTGTGATGGTTCTAACCTCAACGTCTGTTTATGGTGCAGTTCAGTTCTTCTAATGATTTAAGAAAGACAAATCTACTCACTTTGTGCGATGTGTTCCGAGTTCAGCAACGTTAAGCCACAGCAGGTGTCTGTAGAAACACAGGGGGCGTGGATGTCTCTTTATACTGGTGGTGTGATTTAAGGGCGACACCCCACACCTACACATCTCCACTCCTACTAACAGAAACACTGCGTAAACAGGCAGGCAGTAACACATACTGTGGACAGTAGAATGTTTATTATACCCTTTTTATATCTATGTAGGTTTGCTGTATGTTTAAAGCCTTGCTTTTTGGGTAACAGCATTGTAAAAGAACTGAATCTTTCCAAAAAATATATATTTACCACTTACAAATTGTCTGTAGTCTATGGCTACATTACAGGCATAAATGTTTGTTTGATACACATCACCACATACACACCATCAATAAAACAATTCTAGTCTTTGCTCTCAGGCAGTCATGTTAACCAGCTTTTGGGTGTGTACAGAAAACTTGTTTTATTTCCAATACGT
The DNA here is from genome assembly GCA_037832545.1 of Rhabdalestes septentrionalis. Classification (NCBI taxonomy): domain Eukaryota; kingdom Metazoa; phylum Chordata; class Actinopteri; order Characiformes; family Alestidae; genus Rhabdalestes; species Rhabdalestes septentrionalis. The sequence continues at coordinate 10,179 of JBBMFX010227417.1, read as the reverse complement.
AGGCAGCAGTTGTCACGAGGAAGTGATACACCACAGAGTATGAAGATACGGACTGTGGCTGAAGAGTTCCATTGTAATTACTTCCCCTGTTTGTTTCTCTTATGATTCCATCTTATTTCAACTCTCATTTCTACTCTGTTATAGTCCAGCTCGACTTGAACTCACTGTCAATTCACAGTCCTGTTTATTTCCCTGTTTTATTGTTGTTTTCATTGGGAATAATTTTGCCCCCCTGGAACTTGGTCTAAATCATCCATGTTTGTTTAAGACAGCACTTCAACACACACTTTATCAGTGACAGAGACATGTACACACAAAAATACAAAAAGAATGAACTGTCATCAAAATAATGCTTCATACACACACAAAGAAAATTGTGCAGTCACAAGACACTCTGACGTTGTTGTGGATGATGGTGGTGATGGTGGTGGTGGTAATTTTTTTGTTGTTATTGTTGTTGCTGTTGTGATGGTGTTTCTTTAGTATTAATACTGAACTTGTTGTTTGTTGTTGATGCTATTGTTTTTATTAGTAGTGTTGTTAATGTTGTTGTGGTGGTGGTGGTTAATGTTGTTTTGTTATTATTATTACTGTTATTGTTTTTTATGTTGATGCTGTTGTTTTTTATTAGTAGTGTTGTTAATGTTGTTGTGGTGGTAGTGAAGATTGTTTTGTTATTATTACTGTTATTGTTTTTTATGTTGATGCTGTTGTTTTTTTAGTAGTAGTGTTGTTATTGTTGATGTGGTGGTGGTTTTGTTATTATTAATGTTATTGTAGTTCATGTGGTAGTGGTTATTATATTATTATTATTATTGTTATTTTTACTGTTGTTGTTGCTGTGTTGCTGTTGTTGTGGTGTTGGTGTTGGTGATGGCGTCTGTCTGTCTTGAACTTTCTTCTCAAACCCTAATTTTACTGCGTGGTGCACCTAGCTCGGGTTTCCCTTTCTTGACAGGAGTATGTTGTTGCTTCTGCCTGAGGGGTTCTGTAGATGTGTGGTTATTATTGTGCTGTATTACTGAACTCTAATACATGTCAAAGCATGGCTCCAAAAGCAACAAGAAAAGGAGAAAGAATGGATGGAATTATGTTACTGAAAGGCCTGCTTTGCTTAGTGCATTACAGCTCCACAACATTATGTTGACCAAATCTCAACAAGTCACCAGCATCAGTTATGTGTTAAAGTAACAGAAAATCTTTAAATTTCTACTATAATAACAACAAAAAAAAGTCCACATTTTTCCCCCAATTTTTTTTTTAAACACAATAAAAACAAAATACATACACAAAAAAGTCCTGAAAGTGAAAATGCGCTGGGGAATGTGCTACAGAAATGACGCCATAACGTATCCTAGCAACACCCTGCTAGCAGTTGTCACGAGGAAGGGACACGTCAGAACCACTGTGTTCAAACATTTTACTCCATAGTACTCCCAATCTCTCAGCTTGTTGTTTGTGTTATGAACCCCTGACACAGTATACTCCATGTTTCTTGCTTTTGTTAATATAGAGTATTTAATGTTCTGATTGCAAATAAAATAAATAAATAAATTTAAAAACAAATTCCCATAGCACTTCCTGCTGTAACCGAGAATGTGTGGTCACCGGACTGTCTAATCACGATGTCCATGAACTGAGTTTATTATATAACCTGGTTTAACCAAACCTGACCTGAAAGACGGTTGACAACTGAATTGTGTACTGTTGGAGAAATTCACATTTTAATCATTTTATTCATTTATTTCTTTATTTTCTTTATTCCTTTACATGTATTCACACACAGTAGTCAGTCAGTGATTCAGAGATTCATTTACCCAGTTCCTGATTGTTGTGTGATTCATTTAAGGTTAAGCAGATGTCTTAAGGTTAGACGTTTGGGGCATATGTTCTCCATACCATGCATGTTAGAAGCAACTTTATGGTCAAAAGGTCTCTGGTCAGCCAGGAGCAAAACATGGGTTTCTCCTACGACATTCTGGTGTAGCAAGGACATTCCGATGTCAGATTCTATTTCCAAGTCATAACATGTGAGGGTATGAAGCTTTGTTTCATGGTCAAGCGTCCCCTGGCTTGATAAATTGATGTAGGCTAAAGGTGATCATCCGGGGAAGAGTAGTTCATTCCATTTTCCTAATATGGGCATGGTTCCAGGGGAGGTGACTTGCATTATAGCTTTATAGGACTTTATCATAAAACTGTAACTCAGAACAGAAGGGCAGAGACGACCTCAGGATCTCTTAGGAGACCCTGAACCCGACCTCTCCACTTTTGCAATTGTGTAATACATTTTTCTGATTTTTCTGGAGCAAAGCAGTCCTCTGTCATTTTTGGCTGGGGTCTTCTCACCTTGTGTCGAGCGAAATTGCACTGACAGTACTCTATTACATTTTATGCAATTAATAAAAAAAAAATATCCAAGGGGCCCCACGGTGGTGCAGTAGGTAGCACTGTTGCCTCACACCTCCAGACAAGGGCGTAGCACCAAATTCTGGGCCCTATGCACAAGAAGTGGCCATGCGCCCCCGTAAGCTCGAGGTTCACAACCGCCTACAACCTCAGGGGCCCTCCTCCCAATTGGGGCCCTTGTAATTAAGTCCCACTTTTCACCCAACTACGATGCCCCTGCCTCCAGAATTGGGGGTTCAACTTCAGACCCTCATCTTGTGTGTGTGGAGTTTGCGTGTTCTCCTTCTGTCGTAGCTTTCCTCTGGGGTCTCCACTGGAAATAATGAGGCCATGGGGACTGCTTGTTCTGTTTGTGCATAAATAATAGATTGAATAAAAATAATACTGCAATACTGCACTAGTGTTATTAAAGCCTCAGGTGTGGCAATCTTTCAGGGTAGCAGCCTGGCCTTAAAAGGCCAATTGGTCTGTTGCGTATGCAAAATTCATTTGATGGTGCATGTTCCTGACTAACAACATTGCAGTCTTTGTTTTCAGGGCAGCATGTTGGGCGTGAACAACTGGTTTAATTTCCAGTTCACAAAAAATAACCACTGTTACCTTGTCTGTTCCTCATTGGCTCCAGTGCTTGATATGATAAGATGTGAGATTTTTTTATCTCAATAATAATATTGCATGAACCAGACATTCTGTCTTCCTCAAAATTGTCATTTAATTATAAGTGAGACATTCCTTGTGATATTAATTTGGGTTCAAATATGAAATGCACTACAATTTGTAAATTATTGCACAATGAAATTACAAATACAGAGTTTTGGATTGATTGCAGTTAATTTATTCACCACCCATTACAGTAAAAGAGACTAAATTTGAAGCTGCATTTCTCAGGTGTATTCTGATAACAAATTTAAGACTGTAGCACTGCACACTATGAACCAAATCACACTGCCATATAGGACAAAACACAGTAACAGTAGAGATAAGGAGAGATTTTTACAGCACTTTCTGTCTCATAAACATCTTATTAATGATAACAAGCAATTCTGCATAAAATTACTCCCTTTGGTTTTATGAATGATGAGAACTGAGAGAAGCTTCCATCTGAAGAATTTCTTTGTGCCCACTCTAATCAGAGTCGCTGCTGCTTCCAGAATGCTGTGGGAGAATGAAACACATCAATCAATGCTGTGACATAAGAAATACCATTACAGTCATGCACATGCATGTTAACAGGTATTTTATTGTACTTTGGTTTTGTGCATAGACACGCCTGTTATAAATTGACTTTTATTTTTGTGAGTTTTCACCTTGCCATGTTTTTTCCCATGTTTTCCATGTCCATGACCATGACCATGTCCGTGACCGTGGCCATGCCCATGACCGTGCCCATGCTTGTGCTCGTGACCATGTCCATGGCCATGCCCCTTACTCTGTCCATGGCACTGGCCAGCACCACATCCTGGCCCTCCAGAATATGGTCCTTGTTCTATGACTGGATTGCATGGACCACCCATTCCACACCCGGGCTGGCCTGGGTAGACTGGTTGGCCTGGCTGGCCTGGGTAGCCTGGTTGGCCTGGCTGGCCTGGGTAGCCTGGATAGCCTGGCTGGCCTGGGTGGCCTGGCTGGCCTGGGTGGCCTGGGTAGCCTGGATAGCCTGGCTGGCCTGGGTGGCCTGGCTGGCCTGGTTGAGGCCCTGGTGGATAGAGTGGCATGTTGCCATATGGAGCATTTGGATTAGGATAATGTTGTTCGGGCTGCCCGTGTGGTGGGGGCTGCTGTGGATAGTTTGGGTTCATAATGATGCCTATGGGACACTCTGCAAAAAGAAATCAATTATTTTAGAATTTGTTGTAATAACATAAGAGCAACAGTATCATATCTTATAAAAATAGTCAATAGTTCGTTTTTATTCTCATCATGTATCTTCAATGTTTTGCAGACATATATACTGTTATAATACAGACAAAATCAAGACATCACACTAGTGCAAGGGCATAGATTTGATTTTTAGGCTGTATCTTCCTTTCTGAGAGTAACTGCATTTCAGCAGAATCTAAAGGCTTTTATTTCTCTCTTATTGTTAAAAAACCCAGTACTATATTTTTACAGCCTTACAGTGCACTCATATTTATAAAGTCAGTTTCTGTAGTACTTCAAGTAAAAGATGAGAAACAGAATGCCCACTTACTGTGACAACTCCAAAGTTTTGACCGTGTGTAATGAGGAGATCCGTTCAGTAGCAGGCAGTCCCTGCAGACTGCGTCTGAACATTTAGCCACACCTGACGTGTTTCAGTTATGGGTGAAGCCTCAAATGCATTCAGCAGTCCTACCAATTGGAGCACTGCAAGTGGGTGTAAAACTGGTTAGACTTCAAGAGACACACCAAAAAAAAAAACAAGGCTAAGGTTTGATACCATGTGTTCAATATACTGTATGTTAACTGAAACATAACGGAAAACAGAGATCACAACTAAAAGTCAAGAAAAAACACTTCTGCTCAGGTTAATAGAAGCTTTTGCTCCAGACAAATATTTTAGCAAATAGTAATCTAAACACAGATTTTCTTTGTCTTTCATTCTGTCCCCAATACTTCACTGAATTAAGAAGATCTCTTTTTATATTTCTCCTTTCTCAAGACTTTTTCCAAAATCACATTAAAAGTTTAAGTAGAGGCAAAAACTAAATCATCTGCATGAAAAAGACAGGGTGTGCCACCCAACAAGATCATATCATGCAGCTGTTAGTGAGAGGTGGCCAAACAGGTTTGGGCTGGACGTCAGTGTTTTGGAAGTTGAAAAACAAACCGTGCTCATCAAACAGCATCCCAAATGTTGCCTGGACAAGGTAGAAAAGTTTAAACAATTATTATTTAAACACTGTGGACAGCGACCTGATGATAAACTGCCTGGATAATAATACTGTGACACTATGCTGGAGTATTATTTTGAAGGGTATTTCTTTACACAAGGATTATTGCAATTTAATGCTTATAATATCACTCAGTTAGAGTTCAGAGAGAACAACTGTACTTCTACTCCTATCATTTGATTTCAACGTATTCAGCAACAATTTTTTAGGCTGGAGATTTTTTTTCTTTTCATTTGAATTCATTCTTTTTATTTAGTAATCTAGATTTATATAATGTCAACTGAAACCGCCCAGGACCATACTAAAGACTGACCATAAATCAATCAGTGAATCATTTAACTGACTGTAGTTACCTGAATTGCAGAATTGAACCCCGGTTGGAGCTGTGTTTTGAAGGTTAGGCAGCAGATTTTGCAAAGTAATGAACATCAAAATAAACAGCATTCAGCACTTAAGATGACTGACCCAATTAATATCTATTTTTTTATTTGTTATGTTCCCATATCAAGTATACACTTAAGAGTTTGACAAAGGGAGTTCAGTCACCAATTCTGATGCAGCAGAGGTGACACAGATCAACAAAAACAGTAAATGAGCAAATGAAAAAAATGTCTGGGAAGGAAGACATTAAGCTATTTAAACATACAGAATATAACTGCATTAGATTTCCTTTGTAAACAAGAATGTATGTGAGCTTAAAAACAACATTAAATCACTGTTTTGATATTCCATTTTTAAAAAGTTTGGTTACTGTTCTCTATTCATTTCTTTACTCTTAATTTTTTAGCTTTTACATTCTATAAATGTTTTAGTCAGTGTTTTGAACTGTTGGTTTTTAAGAAAAAAATGCAAGACATGAAGAAAGAAACCTTTTATTTCTCAATATAATGTAGCTATTAATGATAGATTTATCAGAAGCACAATATATGCATATTAATGTTGGTTTAAATTTGCTTCACATGTGTGATACAATAGATTGTGGACAGATAATGAATCAGATTCTCACCATCTCCAAAAACTACATGTATAGAGTTTTAAAAGGCAACTTTTTACAGATTTATAATCACTGTTTCTTTATCCTGAGTTTGATTTCATGCTGAAGTAACAAATCATTTCTAAATTCGCATACATCATATCAAAAAAACAATTGCAGGAACATCAGTGTATGATCTCCATGTGTTCATTCTCAGCATGCACTCTAATCAGAGTTGCTGCCACAGCTGCTTCCAGGGTGCTGTGGGAGTATGACATTAATCAAAAAATGCTACAACAAACGCATATCATCACAGTTACACACTGCTAGAGGTTATCCATAGTGGTGAGTTCTTACCTTTCAATGTTTTTTCCCATGTTTGCCTTGGCTGTGCCCGTGCCCATGTTCATGGCCGTGCCCATGGCCATGCCCACCACTCTGCCCTGGACCACACCCTTGCCCCCCATGACCAGGGCCTATGTGTGGGTTGCATGGACCTCCCCCTCCATGCTCTGGCTTGCCTGGCTGTGGAGGTGGGGGTTGGTGTGGCCTGTTGCCAGGTGGCCCACAGGAACCTGGATGCTGTGGATGGTTGGGGTTCATACTGATGCCTTTGGGACACCCTGCAACACATAAGATATCAAAGTCAAATTTTATACTTGGAACTGATTGTGTCAAAGACATGCTATATGTTTGGCAGGGCATGAGAGAAAATATGCATTTACATATTGCAGCAGTCAATAGTTTACTTGTACATTTTATTTAATATGAGAAGTTCTTCACAGAGTGTATCACAGGTTAAGCACAATTTTGTGGGCATCTTTACTGTTGGAGCAAGCATGGATGTGATTCATAAAGTTGTCTTTATTTAGTCACCTAAGATGACAACATTTTCATGAAAGGATTAGAAGTACATCAGGCAGGCCAGTCTCATTAATGTTTACGGAGGCATATTTGTCCTAACTGAGCTTTGCAAATGGTTGCATGTTCCACCAATGTTACAAATTCTAGTCGAGTGTATCACTACCATACAAAGAGAAATAACCTTCATGTTAATCAACACCATACACTGTTTTCAAAAACTGCTCCCCTTAGACTTGGGGACACTCCGACAAGACCAGCCTTAATCTATATTACTTTTTGCAAGAATTGCAAGTTTGACTACGACTTCATTAAAATACCTGTCTGTTAATTATGAAAGACAATCAACATTATACTCACTTATTCACTTTCTGCTCCAAAAATCTGAATCCTTCAGGCCAGGGAGGTTGTGTGCAGTACTTCAGTAATGGGCGATGCCTCAGATGTAATCTCTATAAATCGGAGCACAGTATGTGGGTGTGTTACAGGTTAGAGTTTAAAAGACACACCAAAATATTTAATAGCTAGATAAAATGTTACGGTCAGTGCCATAGTTATGCCAAGACATATTTGGTAAAGATCTTAAAAATGCATAAACATTGTCTCTGTGACTGATCCTCTCAATCACACTAAAATACGGGGAGATTACTTAAAACATTTTTAAATTTTATTTTAAATAAATATATACATTCATACATACATAACAAAGCCACATGTCACAACTATTGGCACCCTGAAATATTTGTTTATGTTCATGGCACTTAGCAGACGCTCTTATCCAGAGTGATGTACACCCGTGCTTAAGTAGTCTACAACTGCTCTATACCTGTAGAGCAAGACTCACATCAACATCTGCTTTTAACCAAGTTAATGCTAGCAAGGCTCTGAACCTTAGAAACTGTTTATATTTCACCTTTTTAAATCTACTGAGTATTCAGGAACTCAAGCATTCACCAACAACTTCCTGTTTCACTGGGAGATTCATATGAGGTGACATAGAGCCCAAAGCTACAAAGTCAATCACTAAAATGGAAAAGATTAGTGAGATATAACAAAAGTGTTTTCACATTCAGAAATTAAACAATGGCCATAAAAATAGTAATTTTGAATAGTATATAAAGTGTAAATATAATGTGTAAAATTGTTTTACAATATTCAAGGGTCACAGTGTCTAACTGTGACCCTTGAATATTGTAAAACAATTTTACACATATTGTATAACTTTTTATACATCTACACAACTGAATTGCACACTAATTTTAAAAAGGTGATGGAATACTCCTTTAAACTGAAACAAGCTGTTTAGATGGCAGTTCTAAATGTTATTTATGCAATATAAAATAAAACAAGACACAGAATAACAGGGTAAGGAGCTAATTTTGATTTCTCCCAAACTACATTTCTCACTGATACTTTATCTAAAATAAATCACTTTAGTTGGAAAGTACATACCCTAATGGTTTCTATGATACATGTACAATGTAAGTTAAATCATTCTTCAGTTATGAATCTCAGAATAGAGCCATGCAAAATGCCCACAGAGAGGGTCATCAAATTCTAAAGATTAATGCAGCTCTGTAACAGAAACTTCATCATGCAATAAAAGCAATAAACTATTGAAAGCATGATCTATTGGTATAATAATAGCCTAATAGTTGTTAATCTGGTTATACCCAGGTTGGGGAAAAAACTAAACAATGTAAAGGGGTGTGAAAAATCATTTATACAAAACAATTTGTCCTGAAGTGCTAAAAACACATTGAAGATGTAATAGTTGTTGTTGTTTTTTTCAAAATTATGTACTATTCACATGGAATCAAGATTCAGAATACTTTATTGTCACATACATAGTAATACAAGTACAGCAAGTGCCTAAATGTGCCCCTAGCTATGGAAAAGTCTATTCAAAAAAGGCTATTTTAAAAGATGCAATGTGAGTGGATCATGTTTTTTTATGGGGATTCTGTGCTGAAATTCATATATTAAAATGAAAATAATTATTTGAACTGCACATATGTATTTGTGTAAGCTCCTGGTGTGGATTTTCTTCATGGATTCTAATCAGAGTCGCTGCTTGAGCTGCTTCCAGAATTCTGTGGGGAGGAAGAAATGCATCAAAAAAGGCTATAAAAATCATAGCTTTTTTTGTTGTGTGCAGATGTGCTTGTTCTCTATTCTCACCTTGCCTTTTCCAGGTTTTTTCCCATGTTTGCCATGACAGTGCCCATGACCATGTTTGTGCCCATGCTCATGCCCATGCTCATGATCGTGTTTGTGCCCATGCCCATGTCCATGCTCATGATCGTGTTTGTGCCCATGTCCATGTCCGTGCCCATGCTCATGATCATGTTTGTGCCCATGTCCGTGCCCATGTTTATGCCCATGCTCACTACACTGCCCTGCACCACACCCTTGCCTTCCTTGGCAAGGTCCATGACCCATGGTTGGATTGCATGGACCTCCCCCTCCATGCCCTGACTGTGGAGGTGGGGGTTGGGGTGGCATGTTGCCAGGTGGCCCACAGGACCCTGGATACTGCGGATAGCTGGGGTTCATACTGAGTCTGAGGGACACCCTGCAACAAACACATATATTTGTTTAAATGTGATGATATCAAGTACTTTATGTATTACATTACATAAGAAATATATTTATCTTATGCAACAGCTAATAGAGCATTCATTTTATTTTTCATGAATAAGTAGACCTAGTCAAATCCATTTATTTAGATAATCTATCACTGTTCTGGAGCTATCTACACTGTAAGGACATCAAATGAAGTTTATTAACATAGATACTAGGAGTGTGACGAGATCTCGCGTACGAGATCTCGCGAGATCAGATTTGTCTCATGAGATGCGTCTGGTCTCGCGAGACCCAAATGACGTCCTCTTCCCGTTCAAGGTTCCAGTAAATAGCAGTGCAAATGAGCCTGCTGTCATTGTTACTGTAGCAGTCAAAGAACAATAAGAGCGGCATAGATCCTCGGAACAAGCACTAATCCACATCAAACTTCACAGTTAGATAGGGCTCGGTGAGACCTTTGCAAATACCCCTCGTTTG
>JBBMFX010225189.1:0-20421 GCA_037832545.1 Rhabdalestes septentrionalis | reverse complement strand
TGTGTTTGAGAGCCAGCATGCCAGCATCTCTGTGCGACCAGTATTCTGGGTCATACACACACACACAAACACACACACACACACACACACAAACACACAAACACACACACACACAAACACACATACAGACCACACACACCCACACACAAATACCACACACATTCAGAGTATGGTTCAGTGCTTTTGTTCAGAAATCTCAGACTCCTCTGTTTCCTCTATGCTCCAGATAAAGGTGCCCTTTATAGTGTCTCTAATGTAACTTCCAAACCCCACTAAAACCAATTTGGAGTCTAATGTTCCCACACTTATTAGGCATGGTTCATCACATCACAGCATTTAAAAGACTAAAACCTTGGTTTCCCAAAACCTTCCATCAAAATGGGAAGATTTCAGTTGTGATTCTGAAGCCCCTTTTGATAATGTCACAGTGTACCAGTAAATGTGTAGCGAAACATTAGCTAATAATGCCATTTTTAATGTCATTAGAAAAAAAAAGATTGGCTTACCTTGAGTCCAGCAGGAAGGCAGAAACAGAAACAGCAACCGGGATAGAGAGAGAGAGAGAGAGAGAGAGAGAGAGAGAGAGTTAGATAAATAAATGGGAACTTATAAAGACAACATCCAAAAAACTTTATACACTTACATCCACTTATATACATGTATTTTCACCTATTTACACTTATGTACAGTCAGACCAACACACACTTTAGAACCATCAACACATCACACACACTGAATATTTTGAGAGCATCTGGATTTTTCATATAACTACAGTCCATGTGGAAGAGGTTTACACACACACACACACACACAAGCACACAGTGTAATCTTCACATTTCCTGCCCTGGTGCTTTAATGTAGATCTGGCACTGGTGAATTTTTGTTTTACGACAAATTATAAAAAAAGACATTGAGCTAAGATCCTGTGTGGTAAAACCCAGAAGACAAGAGTGAAAACATGAGAGATCCCAAAGTTTATTACAGTGTTTAATTCAGAGCATTTAGGATGTGTTTGGCATGTGTTCGTGTTTGCCTCACCCACTAACAAATTAAATAACTGAACAAACAGTAAACACTTGTTTAATATAACTTGATTGAGTGATGAAGTCAGCAGGGCATCTCTGAAGCAGCAACTTTATATCACAGGAGATGGAAATAACGCTCTTGGCTTAAGTGTGTTTTGAACATTTAACTTCTATTGATTTTACAGCAGTTCTATAAAGAGAAAAGAGCATCTGCAACTCACAGGGGATAAAAATCATTAGAGCAAATAAAAATTTAGAATATACAAGTGATAGTGTGTTTGACAGTATGAGGAGAGAGCTGCAGAGTTTTGAGTGAAATTGCATTGAGAAATACAAATTTGAAGAAATGCAGGGCAGCACAAGATTTTTGCACAGCACTATATGTGAACGTTAGCTCTGCTCTGGACTCCAGGTATCCTGGCGCAGTAAAGTAGAGCTTAAAACCACCCAAGTAGATTCAGATCACACAGATTCAAATGACCCCCACCCACCCACCCACCCACCCAGCCTGAACATATTTGATCAGCTGTGTCATGTTCATCATCTAGAGTTCTCTTATTTAGTTTTAGTACGGAAGATGCCCAAGAATCTGAAATGAAAAATGAAGTCAACATCAATTTGTTTTCTCAGAACATGTGGAAATAGACTTAGATCAACGTACTAATGTACTAATGTAGGTTAGCACAGATAAAAGGACCATGCTGTGCATGTTGTCTCAGGTTGTGTTGTATTTTTGTAAATGTTCGGCCCCTGTGGGCTGATTGCAGCTGATGCTAACACACTGAACAAGATGATCAGGAAGCCTGGATCTATTCTGGGGGTCGAGGCTGAGACTCTGGTGGAGTCTGAAAGGAGGACATTGAAGAAACTTCTCAGCAACATGAACAATCCCATCCAACATGAATGACCCCACAATAGGTCATTAGAACAAATGCAGTAAAAACAACTAATTGCCTTGACATGCAGGACTGAAATCTTTTCTGTGGCCATAAAACTATATGAATGTCCCCCATTCAGTAGGGCAATATTTAAGGACATTTAAATACACACAGGATACCTTTGGCTATAATCCATTTGTTTTACAATTATATTTATATTTGAAACCATGTGATCGGCTCCGATATCCAATCACGTGATTAGATCTGGACATCCCTAATATACATATATACATTTGTGTGTTTGTGTGTGTGTGTGTGTGTGTGTGTGTTTGTGCAATTTACTGTTTATTGTATGGTATTTCATTACCAACTGCTCGCATTTCAATATTATAGCACATATTCTTCAGACATTTTGCATTGCGGCACAAGAATTTCCCTAGAAATTTGAATTTCTTATCTTAAATGGCTGAGGGCAAATCTGTTTCTGGCTTCCAAATAGATGCCCTTCGCACTTCTCCAGCTGAGGAGACAGTATGATGATGCCCTGCTAATTCACCATCTGTAATCAGGCTGTAATGTGTCGGACTGAGAGATTTCTCACCATCAGGTTCCCTCCTGGCCCAGTTTTTCTCACATGCGCTTTATGGTGATCTGAAGGACGTCCAGCACTTTCCCTGAGCCACTGTAGGAAACATGCCCAGTCTGATGCCGACGACCGTCCAGATCAGATTAGATTTAAAAGGTGAGCGTCCCAGCAGGGAGAAATCCTTTAACCAGCTCAGCTCTCTGGATTCTTACATTGGGGCCAATATACTGAACACTGGGACATTCAGCTCGCCTGTTTACTATAATCTTGACACCACCCTCGTAGGTTTTATTGGTTGAGAGGTTAAAGGACTCAGGAATAAGACATATGGCCACACGACAGTGCTGCTGTGCTTCCAACCACTGGCCACTTTATCAGAAAGCCCTGTAGTGTACAGTCAGAGACGGCCTGTGTGTTTGTCAACAGTCAGAGACAGCCTGTGGAGTTTTGTTGAGAGCTGAGATTTGTTTGGAGATTTCTCCCAACAGTGGCACTGACACTGTGAATGACACACTAGTTTCAGGATACAAAGTATCACTATAGTGATTTTATTGCTACATATTGCAATTCCTTTCAATATATTAACAGTCCATATCATCACAATTTATAAAGCTTAAAGCCTGTAAACATTGTTTTAAATGGTACAATTACTACCCCATCCATACAGTTCATATACTCAAAATAAGCTACAAAAACAGCTCATTTTCAAATCAGTTTTTGTTATGTCACACATTTACATAAACCGTCTTACTCAGCATAGAGGAGTTTAACCACACCCATTCATCCTGAAGTTCTAATGAATGTTTCTGTCCCCTGCTGCCTTTTGAATTAGTTGCAATACAGAAGATCCAATCAGAAAGATCTACTGTGATGAATTATGAAATTTAATTTCACCTGAAAAAATGGAAAAAATGAAACAGTAGAAAAATATAGAATATGGGCCTTTTAAAAACACCTTAGTGAACCTTTGATGGATGAAAGGCTAAAATAACTTGACTTTTGTTGGATTACATGAAGACACTGATTCATCTGAACACTCAGTAACTCACCTGGAGCTGTGATTGTTCGCCCTGTCAGAAACACTGTGATTGGTTAAAAGCTAATCTGCATACTGCAGTCTCCTGCAACAGCAGTGCTGCATAGACCGATCATGACAACAATCAACTGAAAATATATCTTGCAAGCCTAACCTGTGTTGTGAGGCTGTAAGGAGGGTGTTTCTAATAAAACAGCCAGTGAGTGGAGTGAGAGGGTAGGTAGTGTTGTGGAGTCACTGCAAAGACAGTGCTAGACTCTATGGCAATTAGCCTCTATTTCACTGCCTCAGCCAGCAGTTGCAGAAGCAAATTATGTGCGATTGTGGCTCCAGGCTGAGCAAGGCATGACCTTGCAAACACACTGACTGTAAACAGGCATGCAATTCCCCTGATTAAGGGTGAGAAAGACATAATGACTTTAAAAAAGACACGAGCAAAAAAGAAGAATGCAAAGCACTGACATGTGGGGGTGGGGTGTGGAGACAATGGGGTATTTTTTAAAGCCCCTTGTTAGTGTTGGGAGACGGAAATGCCCCTCGGTGTCCTTGAGAAGCCTCTGCTGTGTCAGATCACATAAGCATCACGCCTGGTTTCGCTCTGTTAAAGCTAGAGAGAGAAACGCAGAGATGCTGGGAGAGTTGTGGAGCCTCAAATATCTGCTTAAGAATGTCTTCAGAGCGCCTGAAAACCCATTCTTGTGCTCTTCATGCCCACCATATCTCCCTGCAGCACAGCAGTCAGTAAAGGCTTACAGAGTAATTCACGAGCCTGACGTCCCATCACTGCTGAACAGGGCTGTGGGTGGAGAGGAGGTAAGCAGGTTTTGTGGTAGGACTTTCTTCCTTCTCCCTTGAGGATTTACCCATGATACCCTCACATAATGCGCTATGCTGCCTCGCTCTGCCATCCTGTGTGACACAGTCCTCCAGGCTTTTTCCCACATAACAGAAATACAAGACCTTAAATGGGACTGCAGTACCAAGAATGTCTCACAGTGCAATTATTTGACAGAGTAGGAAATACAGGCTGAAACGAGTGCTTCCAACTCTACAGTAAGAGCATGGGCTCTAAAGACGGGCAGTACCAAGAGTAAAAAGTCCTAAAGACTGGCACCACCCAAAGTACGAGACTTGAATGAGAGCAATAACAAGACTAAGAGCTCTAGAGGCTGGTCCTATCAAGCGTTGGAGCCCTAACGACTTCACTACTAGAGTAAAGGCTCTAAAGTGCAAGAGCTGTAAAGATGGGTAGTAAGAACAATAAAAGACTGGCACTACCAAATGTAAGAGTCTTGAATTCTGACAATAACAGGACTAAGAGCCCTAAAGCCTGGCAAAAACAAGACTAATGGTCCTAAAGGCTGGTACTCCCATGAGTAAGAGCCCTAAAGGCAGGCAAGAACAAGACTATGGGTCCTTAAGACTGTCAATAACAAGATTAAGAGTCTGAGATTCTGTGATATTGGAGTCTGATTTAAGTGATTTTAGTGATTATACGTTGATTTTTTTAATGTATATTGTCCATCCAGTCAGATTATTTTATGTTGACACACAGTAGCTCCATGTACCTAGCGCATAAATATAAAAACATTGTATTGTAATTCACTAAAAAAGGTAATTAATTTATTTAGTACATAGCAATATTTCATCAATATAAACACCAACTGTGTCTTTCAGTTTGTATATTTTTACCCATAACTATGTTGATCTGTTTTATTGATGTGGAAATAACACACACATTTGAATAGAGTAAATTGAGCCCATTATACAGAGACCTTCTGTACATACTTCACACTCCAGACACAGATACATGTGTCTGCAGCTGTGGATCAGGTTTAGATGGTGAAAGAACTCTCTCTCTTCATCAAGACCTCCTCACACCCTCCTGAGGGCTGCACTGCTACTCGCTGACTTTCCGAGGAGTGACAGCTGAGTTGAGGCGAGGCTTGCCGCTTTCATCTCCAAGGCCGAACAGAGCCCGGCTCGAAAGGAGGCAAATTTCAGTTGATGGTTCTTTTCTTACAGGCTGAGCAGAGGCACATCGCCTGGATAGACTGTCAGAGAGCCGTCAGAGGGCAGTCATTACAGGCTTTCCAGTCATAATTGCATGTCAGGAATTCAGACAGTGAGCTGCCTTCAGCTCTGGATTATTATTATCAAACCTGCTCTGCATATGGTCAACTGCATAATAAGCAAAATCATAATTTCTTTTAAGGAATATGACATAAAAATGACAAACGAAATGTGCGTTTGTACGCAGCACTTTCCTCATCACTGTTCCTGCTGAGAGGCCGTTTGCTGTAACTGTGAACAGGAGACGACCTGAGAAACTGCTCCTGAAGAAAAGACAGTCACATATTTTCCTCCGTGTCTGTTTCTGTGACTCAGAGCAAAACATGACATGGCCTTCGCAGCAGTGGAACCTTTTGCTGAAGAAAAGTTCAGAAAATTGAGAACAGACTGAACTGAATGATCAGGGTTCGCCTCAACCAGGAAAGTGTTGACCTTTTGAATTGGACGGTCTCAAAAAGCAGACAGTGCCTGGACAGGAGCCACCCAGCGCTAGAGTGGCTGTTCAGCCCTGGTCTGATTAGTCTGATGCTGCAAACACTGTTTCCAGATGTTTGCCAGGAGAAGTGAGGTCATTGACCTTTCCAGTGTAAAATTAGCTCAACGGTGGGTTTTAGATGCTTTTTTAAATACTTTTTTACAGACGCTGACTGGATTGCTTTAAATCAAGCTAAACTGGCCCATCACACCAAAGACCATGGCCATGAACAGCATGTCCAGACCCACGTAGTCTGGAGAATACCAGCAGTGACCAAAGAAAAACTGTTGCTGCCTTAACAGCCCTTGATGTGATTTGTAGAATAAACCCTCTGAACTACAGAGTCTCTGAAGCCATGGCTTAAAGCACAAGACAGAATCAATAAGGCAAGAATGGAGAAATGGAGCAAGGAATGACTATGAAAAATTATGAAGAAGAAAACAATCCCATAGTTCACATTGACAAAGATGACAATGCTGATTCAGAAAAGCACTGACATATAAGAGGTACTCCATAATGCTCATGTTTCATTCTGACAGACTGTCTAATACGTTACTGGAAATGTAGGAGGTGGTTGGGACTCCACTGTTATTAAAATACAATCTGATATGATCTATTATGTGGTGCTGAAATAAAATGTTCATTTTGATCAATTAATGACAGAAACAATAATGCATAAAAAAATTAACGCTGATTAATTGCACCACGTGATTTTGAAAATGTGGCACTGTTCTGGCCAAAGGTGCTCTGTAAAATGAGGACGAGAACCCATTGCTTGGCCTGAAGTTTACATTTAAAAACGTTTCGAACTGCTGATAGGTGTATCATTCTCTGCAACATCACGTGTGAATATCACCTCAACATTTAGGACCTAACCTGGGGGTCCAAGCCAAAACAGCCCAATACCAGGCTTGCGATGCCTTGTATTTTAACCATTACAGTAGGATGCAACTTCATCATTAGTTTCGTCCTACACCCAGCGTTTTGTATGAGTGAAACAAGCGAGACATCACATGCAGAATGTGTACCCTTCACTCCCGGAAAGCACTTCTTCATACCCCTACAGTGTTCCAGACCCCCCACCGCCAGAATAAAATGCTTCTGATGTCTGTGCTTGTTTGTACATTGTTCTAAACTGTACATTTTAGATTGACCTACTTTATTAAATTCAGATTGTGACCATTACTGCACATGAAAAGTTTAGAAAAGTTTTGCTCTACATTTTTTGAGGTAATATTGCAGTAGGGATCAGCAGGACACAAAGCAGATGATGCATCAGAACTTAGATGTTCCATTAACATTTAAAGCAAAAGTTTAGTCACTAGATAAGTTACTAATCAGTAGAATAATCAAAATAATAGTTCATAAAGTTTTTTTTTTAATTTAATTGTTCTATCTCCTCTTCTGTACATATAATTTATTTATTTTACTTCTTTCATATCAAACATTGTTCTGTTTTGTGTTAAGTGTAATTCTCTTACAGCAATAAGAAGATATTAACAAAATAATAATAGTTATACATTTCCAGGAGTAAATGTCAGCCACCACTACTCCACTACTGCTTGTCCTGGCCCCTCCTCCGCCATTTGAAGAAAAGTCATGAATCACCAGGAGAACACAGAGCAGACTGCCTTGTTGACATTTAATTTCAAACGGTCGTAGAGGAGGTTCTGAAAGTGCCGTCTCCTGCTGAGAGGCAGATAAACATGAGGCAGGGGAGCGTCGGGCTCCGTAAGGCAGGACCGCACGATTAAACACGTCTGATTCTTCAGTTTGGAGCTTGTCCCAAAAACTGCTGGATGCATCCCAAACACAGCTTTTCCCCAACGGCAAGACTCATGCCAAACGGCCTTCCAAGGGCCGATGGTGGGGGGCACTGAAAGGGAATGGAAAGAGAAAAAAACGAAGGACAGTAAAAGCCAAATTTGAGCTTTTCATGAGAGCAAAGCAAGTAATTCCATGCAAGCGTTCCAGATCGTTAGGGAATTCAATAGATTTCCTACCAAAACACCTCACAGTGTATGGGTGGGACCGCCGTCCCAGCGGCACGAACCAGCACCGCAGCACTGAGTTTGTGTATTTGTACAGTTTCTGGTATTCCATTTTTAATCGAGTAGAATAAGAGACCCAGTCGTCAATCTGTAACCAGTCAAAACACCTTGACAGCTGCCTTTAAGGGCCCTCAGTGAAGTATCAGCAGATACATTCTGGCGTAAAACCAGGCTTTCACACTAATCATTGCCTATAACGCCATTTACCACCGGAAACTTTTTCTTTCCCAAATGAAATCAGTGCTGCTCCACCCTTGGCCTTCAGAGGAGTAGTTTCCCTGCAACGGAAACATCCACATTCAAGCAAGCGGCAGAATGAAACTAGTAATAAGAAGTAGAGGAAGAACACATCAGAAATTTGAGGAAAATGCTGTTATCAACAGAAAGAAAGGAAAATAAATTACTAAAATGACCTGACAGCACAAGACTGAACAGAAAAAAAGTGACAGAAACTCTCCACACCGCCAAGCCCAGACACTTTGTGAACCTGCAGACCTGAGAAAAAATAGACTGGAGGGAACCTGAGGGGACAGTCAGAATCAGGGTCTCTCCACTGCTCAGGTGCAAAGCAACCACCTGGCAAGCGTCCGGCAACCACCATAGATACAACAGCAACCACCTAGCAACAACCTAGAAACCACACTGAATACTTTTTAAACCAACTAGCATTCTATTTTTAATATCCAGCGCTAATAGCACAAATATTGAATCACCTAATCAGTTTTACACTACTGTGCAAATGTCTTGAGCCATTTCCTCAATTCTTCCTATTTTTTTTTTTATCACTTTGTTGGTGTAAAAATGTCTTATTTTTTTTATTTTTGCCAGGTCACCAACCCTAAATACTGTCATGTAGAACTTTTCCTTCCCCCTTCTGAATGACGTCTGTGTTTAATTGTCATGAGAGCTCCGCCTCGGTCACGCCCCCAACGCAGTTCCACCCCTGAGTTCTAGGTCACAGCCCTGGGCACGTAGTGTGTGTGTTTGGAGTGCTTGAGTCATCGAGTGCCTGAGTAATTAGTAGCACAACAGAGCCCAGTACCTCGTTAACAGGGTTGCTGAGCACCTGATGACAAACCCACCTGTGGTATGTTGAACAAGGGTTAGTGATGTAATTGTCTGTGTTGTGTGATTGGTTTGTTGAGTCCTAGATGTGTATATAAGGCCGGCTGACCCAGGAGTGAGTTGCATGCTCACCAAGCTCCATATCGGAAGTTTTGTAAATGGGTCGGATAAGCAGAGGCTGGGAGTCGGCTGTGTCTTTCCTGTTTTCCCCATTCTCAGTGTGGATCTGATTTGCAGGCGTGAGTGGTGAAGTGCAGACTGCGGCGTGTGCTTCCCCCGAATGAGCCTGAAATTTGTATCTCAACATTTGGTTTTTGGAAGTTGTCCAGTAACAACCTTTTGTGTTTGAAAATTAAGACTTATAATAAAAGAAACTATCTAACATAAGCTGCCTCTTGCAAGTGCATCCTCCCACACCCCTAGACTGACATTAAGGAGGTGGTGGGGGGGCTGTAAGGGACAGAACTCGTCCATCTAATAAACAGAAAAAGCTGATGTGGACATTAGGGTCACACCTGGCTATATGGGATGTCAAGTTTTAAGTGCACATTCAATAATGACCATACCTGCATTCCTGTGAATAATTACCAGCTTTGCTCAAATCCTAGGATCTACCTCTCCTGATTGTGAGTGTTCCATTTGTTTGTAACTATTTAGCCCAGCAAAACCAGATATGGTTACAACTGAAATAGAACCCCTCCAAAAGCAAGAAGAACCACAGAGAAGAACCAAGATACTGAAGGAGCAGATGAAGAAAAGCATGAGGGAGAACAACTTAACAGAACCCCAACTCAGAAAGTGAACCTCCCAAAGAGCAAAAGAAAGAACCACAGAGTGAAAACATGCCTTGTATCTACAGCAGTAAAACCAAGGAAGAGCATGTTTTGGTTGATAGAGTTGAGGAATCTCTTGCTGCTTTGACCAGAGTGGCCAGGATGGAAGTGGGACGAGAGGATGAGTGAAGCCCTGCAGGCTAACAGGCTACAACTGTTCGCAAATGGACACAAAATATACGACCTTCATCAACTCGTCACAGTCGGCCAGTTCGAACCGTTACTATGGTAACCCCCCATGAATACACTCATAAATGTAGGTTACAGACAGAAGATGTGAGCTAGGATGGACACCAAAAGAGAGAACGGCTTCCAGAAAAATCTACACACACACGTGTGTGGCCAAGTTTTAGAATTCACACATGCACTACAACCCTCAACTTATCTGTACTGGAGCACTTAGTAATAAAGGAGATCACTGTTAACTTTGTTAATCACTTAAATATGAATGAATCTGCTGGAGCTGGAGCTACAGTGTATGATCGCGAAACGGGCCTTCGTAGTACTGATGCCGAGGGCTATCACATTATTGCTTACAGTGATCATCCTGACCAATCACAGGTCCAGGTCTGATTTCTGTGGGTGGTTTGGTGTGTTCGGTGTATAATTAAAATCTGCTATTTTAGTTAAACACAGCAGGATCTTTAACTGTGTCACATGATACCTAAATTGCTCATACAACAAAAACTGTCAATGAAAACTAGGCACAATTAATAACCTGTCTTGAATTCTGTTTACATATACCTGGACATTTAGCCTTGGACAATTTCATGCTCATCCATGCCAAATAGAGTTTCAGGCCCAACTGCTTTTTGAATGAGGCCAATCAGAACAGAGCTTATTCACATAAATCAGAAACAGCTCGTTTGTCAACACGAAGTTCAACAGACCTCACATAAACAATAACAACATAATAAGAAAAATGAGATGTAGGTCCAATTTAATGAAGTTTATGGCAATTAGTAATAAAATCACAATACTGTTTGGGTCCAAATAACACTGCATTAGACAAAAAGGCAGTACGGAGTATAGTAAACAGTGCACAAAACATCATAAACCAACAGTTACCTGCCTTGGATGACATCTACACTTCCCATGTTCCACAAAAGACCCATCCTCAAAGACCCAGACCCATTCTGCCCATCTTCTGGTTGAAATTATGCCCTCTGGTAAATGCTACAGGTCCATCAAAACACACACAACAAGATTCATGACCAGTTTAATCCCCAAAGACATTACCATTTTAACTCTGAAATTAAAGCACACCCATTTAACATAACACCTCATTAACATAAAGCCTTATTTTTGCACTACTTTGCACTTTAAGTTACATGGACTCCACAGTACTTTACTTAATCTGTACATTGAATATGGCTGTGCACTGGGATGTGTGCTGGATGAATGTTGAGTATGGGAAGTGCAGCACAAAGGGATTAGCTACTTATTTTTTTGTTACTATATATTTTGTCTTTTCATGAATCCTGGTTCATGAGCGTACTGAATTGTGTTGTGTGCTCTACAATGGCAATAAGGAAATCTAATCAATGTATAAACTATTACATTCTATTAAGGATAACATAATACACAAATCTAACCTATAATGTAATTATCAGTTACAGGGTGTTTAATATCGAAAAATATTTTAATTGAATATATCACTATAAATGTGTTTGAATGAAGAATGCTGGGAAGGCACCATTTTTCTCTTTCTACTTTTCTTTCTCTCTCTCACACACACACACACACACACACACACACTCTCTCTCTCTCTCTCTCTCTCTCTCTTTCTCTCTCTCTCTCTCTCTCTCTCTCTCTCCCACTCCTGAACATTTACCGCCTCGTCCTGCTGTTTCCATGGTAACATACCCCTCAATTCTCCAAGGACTGACAGAAACGATGTGAGAATGAGAATGGACTTTTTCAGCCTATTAAAGGAACTCCAGAAAAACTACCGCGCCAAGGTTCTTCACACTTTGCATACAAGACAAACACACAAACAAACAAACAACACATGCATACAGCCTCAGAGGGTCAGTGTGCTCGGTTTTGCACAGGGACAAGTTTATTTGTTTAAATAAAGACTGTAGTGCCTACGCCTTTTAACATTCATGCGTAAAAAGTTGTTAATTTTTATTAAAGCTGTATTTTGTGGATTACAAAGCATCAGATCAGAACACAATAGTATATCTCTATACCTATTGCAATTACTGTTACATAGTGCAATAGTGATGTCTTTCAATTGATTAAAGGGCCAAAAACATCTCTTTTAAGGAAATTAAAAATCCCCCTACAACATTTTAGCCCCTCCCACTCATGCTAAAATTGTAAGGAGTGTTTCTGTCCTTTGTTGCCTCTCCTTTGAATGAACTGTAATACAGGGGAGCTAATCAGAACCTATATATAACCAGGTACAGTATTTCATCAGCTTGATTAATTCTTAGGGGTAAACAAAGGTTGGAAAATGGTCATGTAAGAATAACCAATGTTGAATTGTGACATTTTTTTTTTAATTCTTGAGAAAAAAGGAAATAGAAGAAAAAATAAAAATATGGGCTTTTAAAACATCTTAGTGAAGACTGAAATAATTTGACTTTTGTTGGATTACATGAAGACCTTGATTCATCAGAACATTGGTCACCCAGTCTCATTTGCATATTGCAGCCTGTGATGTCAGACATTCAAAGGTCAATATCACGGTAACAATTCACATGTTATATTGTACAGCCCCAACACACACACATATACAACCCCACACGCACACACTTCCACCGCCACCACATCCAGCTCTGAACACCTTAATTAACTCATATATAAAGTAGAAGCAGTGCTATAAAATACAAACACATAAACACATATGGCGCCCACAATCACACACGTGTAAACTACTATCAACACTTATTTATAGCTGTGACGCAATTAGAATCGTCACACGCACACTCATCCACTCTCTCTCCCACACCTCCATCTGCCATCCTCCTGCAGGCTAATGAAACACTCTGGTGGGTGTGGTGAGTCCTCATTAAAGAAGCTTTTAGATTTTAACAAGTGAACTTTCCTCAACTTGCGTTTCCCTGCAGTTTCTGCACTCTGACGCCCCCCGGCCATGTACAAGCTCTCAAAACTGATTTACTACAGCTGTTAAATCACATTTTAGTGCATTTAATTCATATTATTTTGGTTTAGTTCAGTTTCCAAACGGCAGATATTTTGTTTAGCTTTATTTAGTCTGACTGGGCCAGCAATCACATTATAGTTCTATTCCTCCATTTCCTGCCAAGCTCATTTGAGATATTGGCACTATTCCAAATCAGTCCATATCACCTCATACCAATCTAATTTACCCTACACCAGTTCAGCCCCCCCATTCAACTTACAGCAGTTTTGCCCCACACATTCCGTCTACTGAAGTTTAGCCCCACGCTTTATTCATATATATGTATCAGAAAAAGTCTGTCAGTGGAAAATAAGTATGTCTAAACGGCATGCTTTGAATTCACTATGTCCTTCAAAAGTTAATCCCCGGCCCTCCATACAGACGTTATAAGGAGTATTTCAGCTACTACTGCTTTCTGAGTGAGGCAGAACACAACAGAGCTCATTTACAATCCGTCTTAAAAGCATAGAAATTAAAATTGTCTTACATTATCTTGAGGTTGGAAAATGGCATTGAACTGAATTATGAATGTTTTTGGTTCATAAAACCATATAAATGGTGTTATACAGAAAATAAAATACAAGAAAAATGTAGAATATAAGCTCTTCAATGGCCAGCATAAATCAGGCTGATGGCTGCCATGGGTCAAAGGCGTCAGAAGTAGAATTAAAGTCCATTTGTGTGTAAAAGAGAATAAACTGGAGGAGCCGCTTCGGTCGCCAGAATAAACAATCTCCGAACTCTGAAAGTGTCCACACACATACACACCCGCCAAACAAAACACCAGTCCCTCCACCAAACACAACGCTGTTTATCCACACACAGATTTGTCACCGAAACCCACATCAGTCACATCAGAGCATGGGCTGATGGGTGCACACATACACACACTATTTGGACCAAAAGCTGGACAGTAGATTAAATGAGTATGTCCACGTTTTTTTGGCATGGGTTTGGGCTGCAGTTCAAGTGAGAAATTTAGTTTATTTTACATAACCTCTTTCCTTCAATCCGCCTCTGTTTAACACACGCACACGTGCACACACACACACACACAGACCACCAGCAGAGCAAACGCCGGACATCATAAACACACAGGGGGTTTCCTGTACAAGTCATTCCAAGTAAGAATCTTCTGCTCTGTTAAAATTTAAGTTTTCTCTTTGTGTTAATCTGAGGATAAAAACTGCAAACTATTTAATCAATTTTAATGCATTTTATTGTTGTGTCCTAATTAACTTCTTTAATGTCTCTTCACACTTCAGTTGCTGTTACTGTCCCCTTAAGACCGATTTATGTAAATGAGCTTTGTATATGTTAAGGCTGTAACCACTTATCAATTTATCACTAAGTATTGATGACAGCTATGAAATCAATAAGAATTTATCATATTTTTTATCACAATGCATCACTTTTTTACGAAAAAGGAAAATGTGTTTGAAGGAAAATGTAGAAAATGGGTCTTTTAAAAACATCTCAGCCAATTAGTGCCTGTAATGGTTAAAGACAAAATAATTTGACTTTTGTTGGATGATAAAAATCACCTTGATATGTGACTGGTCACCCTGTCAGAAACAATGTGATATCAGTATTTAAGAGACCAATATCCCAGTAACAATTAACAGACAACACATTGTGCAGCTCTAAACTGAAGCTATTTTATGGAGCAGTAAATGTGATGAAGACACTACTAAAAAAGATGTAACACTTTCTCACAGATTCCTGGCTGAAGCTCTGCTGTTGCACTGAATATGTGGTGGAGCTGGAAGCTCTACCTCACCTCGGAGCTGCAGTTGTATGCAGGACAGAATGAAGGATGATGTAATGCAGCAGAAGACGAAGGTCAGTGGACCTCTGATTACTGTCTGAAGTGTCTCAGTGACACAAAATCACACTGGAGCTCTCTAAAACTTCCTAAAATAAAATAATGACCCACACATGTGCCATAAATCATAAATCTAAATACCAGTCCCCACACACACACACCAGGGCACCCTCAGTGTAAGACTCACCACTTCAGTAGAATTTGGGCGTTTGTAGAACAAGGCGAGAAGAGGAGTTCTCTGAAGTTCTCAGACTCCATAAACAGACCAAAAACACAAGCAGGAAAAAAACACCTCACAACTCAGACTGTCCATCAGTGAACCGTCAGACAGACAGTAGTGTGCTAAAGTCTTCAGAGCCTAAGAAAAGCTGTTGATCTGGGCAGTGGACACCAAGAATAAATTAATTCATTTCACCAATAAAGTAAAGACAGCTTTTGTCTTTATAGTATAATTCCTTTAATGTCATGACGTATGAGCAGGGCTGCAAAGGGATGGAAATTTCATTAGCTGGTGTGAAATTCCTTCACACACTGGATGACAAAAACTACGTAAAAGAACACAAATGCAATGCAAATTCAGAAAAATTATCTTTTTAACTTGCTGTTTAGATTTAATAGTTGCTAGTAAAAATGTAACACCATAAATAAAAGATTACCTATCTATTATTTTTGCCAATTATATTTTCTGTTCCAAAAACTCCTGGGTTTATTTCTGTTAATCCCTAGAAATTCCCAGGCAAAATATCCAACTTTGAAAATTCCCAGAATTTTGTGACCCTACACATTGAGTGTTTAATATAATAAGTGTTTTTATAAACGTTAAGGCTTCACAATATATTATCTGTCCATCATTCATGCAATATCAGTCTGCAAGTCCAAAAGAAGGCTGAAATATGCAAATCGGCCTCTAACCAATCACAGTGTCTCTGACAGGGTGACCAATTACAGCTACAAGTGAGTTACCGGGTGTAATGATGAGTCAAATTACTTTTGGCCAATCTTAACCATTAAAGACACAGATTGGCTGAGGTGTTTTCTACATTTTCCTTCTGTTTCATTCTTTTCACAGATTTCTGTATTGTTTGTGTTATTTTAATGTAAACTTGTGTTTGTTTGGTGCATATTTTAATGTGAACTTAAAATCTCCCTGACTTTGCAGAAAAGTCACATAAATCTCTCATGTGTCTGAATACCTTAGATTCACACTTGTCACATACTCATCACACAACACCACTATTTAAAGGAAAAGTCCCACCCACCATCTACACATTATGTTACATTAATATGTGAAAACCAGAAAAATCAATTCACCACACAAAGCTAACATTTACTACAACAAACACACACACACACACACACATACACATACACATACACACATTCCTCTGGGCTCTTTACTGAAAACATTTATAGATTTCAGCCTCTTCCTGAGGGAAGGACATACACACGCATATGCACACACACATACATGCTCTAAGGAGGAGAGGACTGAAGGAGTGAGGGAGGAGTGAACGCTTCTGTGGAGGAATTTGTTCTTTATTTCTCTCAGAGATTCTCTTTTTCATCTCCTTATAAACCCACAATTTCCAACAAGCCATCAACAACAATGACAACAGTAACAACACTAAGCTCATTAACCAGCTCCTCAGACTGTCTGTGCATCTGTCTGTCTGTCTGTATGTCTATCAATCTATCACCGACCTATGACTATAAAGGTGCAGATGAACCAATCACTATTAAGGTCACTGAATGAAGTTGTAGAAGGGAGGAATCTGATGTGCAGCAGGATGTGAACAAGAAAAAAAACTGCAAGGCTGCGAGAGTTGATGGGCACACACACACACACACACACACACACACACACACACACACACACACACACACACACACACTCACACACAGCAGAGATGGTGAGGAAACTGGAATACAAAAGAATGTACATCTTTCAGCCCTCAGTATACAAGTGTACGTCGAGCAAATGTCAATGTTGCCATGGAAACATGCCCGGATACAGTGGGTTGTGCCACACGGCTAAGGCGTGATTCACTGGGGACAGCATGTCTATCGGAACACACACACATATGAGATGAAGAGAGATCCAATAAGATTTATAAGATTTTAAAATAAAGATCGATAATAAATCTTTTTTTAACCGAAACATTTCCGTACCAATCACTCCAGTCCAATTTGCCATCTAATGGCTGATGCTGGGATTGCACCCAAAACCTTTAACAAGGGTGGGGACATTCTAATACGCTGTTTACCTCATCTGATCTTTAATGTAATTAACATAAAAAGGTATAGAAAGTGAAGCAATATTCTGAACTGCATCAAAATGTATTACAACATTGTTACAAGTCACAGTGTGTATAGATGCAGCGTAAACCTTTAAATGCAGGCTTAGAACTGAAGCTCCTGTGTGTGTGTGTGTGTATGTTTATGAGTGTGATATTCCCACATATGATATTGATCTTGAAAATACCAGACATACTGCCTCACCACCTCGAAGTGTGTGTTTGTGTGTGTATTCTCCCTGACGCCATGTCTTCCATCAACCAGACTGTGTGTGTGTGTGTGTGTGTGTGTGTGTGTGTGTGTGTGTGTGTGTGTGTACATCCTCATTCTCTTACACTGTAAGTGCCTCCTGTCTGTAAATATTATCCCAGCCGTTTCTTTACACACGACTTTCCCAAAGTGTTTTCCTGCTGCTGCTTGTGCCTCCACTGTGCCTGGGGGTCTAGAAATAACCCCAATTTCATTAAATGGTCAATAATGTTGTCTGTGCTGAATGTAACATAACTACAGAATCCACAGTGTGTGTTCCTGCAGTCTGGCTTTAAAGTAACTTTCTCTTAATAAACACTTTCTTCCTAAACTGACCCTGGATGCATCTGACTGTGCATAGATCCTGAGCCCCACAGATTATTTTGCGTTGAATTCATGCCTTAAGGTAGATATGCTTTTCTTTGACGATTCAAACATAGGTCACTGTGCGACTTAACAAATGAAAAACACTCCTCTGACACTGTTCAGGTCCAGGGACTGGACTGAAAAGAAGCGTCTTTGAAGGTCCTTCAGGAAGCCTGGAGGATTGTTCCTCAAGATGACACTAAAAATACAATAAACTCTGAACCTTTGGAAGCAGAATATGAAGAAATGAGGGCGGTACTCTGCCCTGTATTGTAACTAAGCTAATGGAAGTTTATTCTCAACCAATTAGCATGGTGCTAATGCACACCTACACCACCACACACTCTCTAAACACTCCGAGTCAATGCTTCTGTTCTGTTACATTTAACAGCTGTGCCATTTCAGGTGGCATAAAAATCTGAACAAAAAAGATTTCTGCCTGAAGCTGTGGAGTCCTAGAAGAGTTTTGCCTTTGGTACAACAGAAGGACACTTAAAAGGGCAGTACTGAGACAAAGACGTCCCAAAAACACATTGGTAAAGCAGGGAGTGGTTAGTATAACAGCAGCAGCTCAAATCCCCCTTCACAGGCCCGCCAGCAGAACAAGATCAGTGTCTCTGAGGAACCAAACATCAGCAACATCGCCAACATCATCCCTTTCAGTGCTCCAGCTCCTCTTAAACCCCCTAATTCTGTTACAGTGGAGGGGTGATGAATCTCCTTATTGAATAAAGCATGAGATAAAGCTCATTATGACTTTCTGCTGAACGTTTAAAATCCGTTCTAATTAAAGTGTTTCCATTATTGTGTCCATTCTCTCTGCGTAACTAACGAGTGTAAAGCTCTGCCTTCACACACTCCAGCTGTCAGACAATTTCACATACATTGTTTTCGGATTTAACATCATAGTTTGTGTCCCCTAAGGCTGCAGCATTAAGAAGCACACACACACGCACACACACACACTCATAAACACACAGTAAAACATTATCAGTACTGCTTAGTGTCTGTAAAATTTTGTATATTCTATTGATTTGCACTTTAATCTCAATAAAGCTGAACTGAAGAACAGGCCTCAAAACACCAAGAATTTACAACATCTAAGGCAGCTCCACCACCCGTTCACCTATTAATCCATCCATTCATCATCTACCCTATACTCGATAATTTTTCTTTCATTACTTTCATAAATTTATTACCTCCTTTATCCATCCGCTCATTAACTAATCCAGTGACTTTAATTGATCCATCCATTCCTCCATTCCTCCACCCATTCATCAACTCTTCTTTACCTGGAATACAATTCACCATTATCAGGTTAATCTATTTCTGATTTTCTGCTCCCTGTATTTGATGGTTGGAGTTGAAATATAAAACAAATGATAAAAAAGATAAAACTGCTAAAGCATCTCATGTAGCTTCACCATAAGAGCAACACCCGCTCAATCGGTTTAACAGAGCAGGAACGGTCTTCTCACTGGAGATGTGAAAGAGGCGCTGATGATTCTCCAGCGCCCCCTCCTGGCGAACGGAAGAACAAACAAAAAAAACAGACACCCAACACTGAGCAGATTTAAACATCGCCATCAATAACATTCAGATTCACTCCTATTTCGTTAAACTTTAAAGGAAAATATCATTTATGTACCTTTGCCAGTAACACCTGAAACTACATGCTGCTTTAAGGAAAAGGCGTGGCAGCAGCTTTCTTGACCACATGGTGGCAGCATTTCCCTCTATCTCGCTCTCAAATTAGTTTCTATGAATGGTGTATGTGAGTGTAAGGGTGGTTATAGTGTCACCACTGACCACTGAGATAAAAGATTATACATTTAGGTTAAACACACTCACAAACTCACATTTTGCAGCTATTGTATGCCAAAACATGAGCAGTTCTAAAGGGGCTCAGGTGAAGGGAGCCAGGGTGGGGATGAGCTACAGACTATGCAGTGTGTGTGAATGAGAGCAATAATCTTTCTCTGACCAGCAAAAGAAGCAGGATGTTTCATACACGTGTTAGTTTTAAGGGTTTGTAATATAATCATAACATAATTAGAAACACCCCGTTTCCATTACTGGTCACTTTATTAGAAACTGTACATGCAGTAAAGAGTTGTGTTATCTTTGCCACAGAGTGATAATTTCTCACACACATGCTGCAACAATCTCCCCATTTCACAATCTGATACAGGCACACGGTCCCAGGGTGAGTATGAAGTAATGTGTGTGTGTGTGTGTGTGTGTGTGTGTGTGTGTATGTAGAGACCCTATTGATTCCCCTGTACCTCTGGGCAGTAAATAATGAATGAGCAGATTGGGTTGTCCAAGATCTGGGGGAGAGAGAGATAAAGTGGGAGACATTGGGGACAGAGTCTTCTGAGGGTGTTGTTGGCACCAATATATGGATGAGAGGTAAAGACACAGATATGTGTTTGTGTGTGTGTGTGTGTGTGTGTGTGTGTGCGTGCGTGTGTGTGTGTGTGTGTGTGTGTGTGTGTGTGTGTGTGTGT
>JBBMFX010224982.1:0-20425 GCA_037832545.1 Rhabdalestes septentrionalis | reverse complement strand
CACATGACAGTATAATAGAAATAGTATATATTGCACATAGATAATTAGGATTCCTAACAGCATGGAGTGCACATATGGTATTACACTAAAGTAATTACACAAGAACAGTAGTTCTGGGGTGTTATTGTTGCTTTGCTTGTAGCTAGCTAGCACATATGTACATTTGACATATTCAAAAATGTATTAAGTTTATTTAATCAGGAACACACTATGTTAAACAAAGAAACAAGACCAAATATGTATTCCTGTCCTGCTTAAATAAACCTTTTTGTGTAAAATTCATTACTGAAGTGACAACACTGTCATTTTTAGACTCCACTGCTGGCACAGATATGGAAGTCAGCAGTTTATGGCCGGCGGATCTGTCAAGATAAAAATGAATATGTACACTAAATACATTAAACAATCTAAGTATCGACTACATAAAGGACATCTGAAATGGGGCATATATTGTATAACTTAAAAAAACGCTGTTATTGTATCAACTTGCCGCTGAAATTGCATCACAAACAGCACCAAAAATCAATGTGAGCAAGCGGTGCGTTACTGCTGTTTGGAACTTTAGAGGCTCCCTATAACGCGGAAGTAGACCAGAAGTACCGCCCCCATTGCTTATAACGGGACCCTACGGAAGTGTCGCCACTCTGTTTTCTCTACCGCTCTGGCACCACTGGACTCCTGAGCAAGACCCAAACTGCTCCAGCGAGATTGCCCGCTGTTGTTAGGGAATGGAAATCACTTTGGATAAAAGTGTCTGCTAAATGCCATAAAAGATAGCAGAGGCTTCCCACTTTCTATTGTTTCTATTCTTCCCATTATTTAAAAAATATACATTGACAATTACTAGTAACTGCAAGTGAGTCTTTATTGAGTGGAGGTTAAAACAAAGATAAATAGCTAAAAAAAAAAAAAATTCTAATCCATCAGGCAGGAGTGTGCTTTAGAAAGAAGGATTATAGCTAAATGCAAGCTTATGTCTATTTTGTGTAAAGGGCTTATTAACTGTTCATGCATGTGAATCCATTTATTTTGGACTCACTCAGGAGCGCCCTCTAGCATCCACTCAGCATGAATATGATCAAAAGGCAGTTATTCACACAGCTGTTTTACGCCGCAAATCTTACTGCAGCACTTACTTTGTGCTATGAATTGCCCAGAGACATATTTTGTAAAACATAAAACTGTGTTTGTATATCTCAGTTACTTATAAACATAAACATATTAAGTTACTCCCCTGTTAAGTATTGTTCAGCTGTGCTGAACGATACGGTCCTTATAAGGATATGCAAGTGTACCCAAAGAGACAGGGCTGCTGTGTTTTTGCCACTTTTCCATAGATATCCAGGAAGTGTGCTGGACCGAAACCACAATGTGATGGCACGGAAGATGGTATCTCATTTTGATTATATCTCAACCTCAGTCTAACTGAAATGTATCTTTAGCCCATACAGAAACTAAACAACGTTTCCATTGTTAGTTTATATCAACACTGTTTTTTGCATAGACCCTATAGACAAAAAAATCCCAATGGCTTCTTTTCAGTCTGTCTCTTGTCATGAAATTATTTAAACCAATCAAAAAGCAATGATGCGTGACAGCATGGGTACAGCTTGTCTATTGGACGGTTTGTTTGTTATGGAAAAACATTTGTCCATGGTATGGCAGCTGTTCGATTGTATCTCCAGTGTTGATGTTTTGTGGATTGCTGGTTTTCAAGTCCATGTTGTTGTTTTTGACCGATCAAAAAGCAGTGATGTGTTAAGCTCGGCTGCGGCCCGCTTTTAGCCCTGCCATTGTGCAATGTCTGCGACACCATGCGCACGGCTCAGGTGTGACTGGGTTCTATTCTGGGCATGCTGCCCTTTTTTGTCCCATCCCTCACTTGCTGCCTGTCCTCATCCTGACATTACTCCTCTTGTCATCCCATCAACCTGTCCACTCTTTCTTTTACTCTATCTTCCAAATCTCTGCCTGTGTAGCATTTGTCTGAGGCCAATGAACACTAAGTATCCACTCTTGAATGGATTCCATGCTGTCCATGTTGGAGGTGCTTTGTGAAAAAATAACAATATGTTCCTTAATTACAGCCTGTAGACCTAAACAGAGCCAAGCACAGAATAACAAGCAATGACATCCAAAAGTGCTATTTAAAGAAAACAGGGAAGCCCTGCAATTTGTTTGCCACAATGGAAGGAGTCCTGCTTCTATTTTATTTCAAACATAGACTTGACACTCACTGGACATTATAACACTCATTGCTAATTTTTTTTTTAATGCCACTCAACTCACCCCTGGCTTATGTGATGTTATGTACTAAAAACTAAATACCATAAATTTTTCCATTACCATTTTCCAAGATCCCTTTAAAATGAAACAAGCAGCTTTTGTTTCGGTGCCTTGAAGATTTATATGTAAAAATGACTTATGTTGAGATTGGCTGCCCTCAACTGTGTCTTATTCAAAACACTGTTCAAACTAAAACACTTGTATAAGTTCATTGTGAATGGTCGGTCTACAGACAGGTTTATGTAAACAAGTTTGTTTTGTGACACTTAACAGCTAATTAATTAATCATAAAGACATGATTTTTTGTGACTTAATCTACAGATTAGACTGGGGAGTGAATTGTGCCACGTTATACTCATTTAATTCGGGATCGAAGGAATTGTTATTTTTTCATGATATGGTCTCCAAAGACCAATATGAATCTCCATATATGACATTTACATTTACTCACTCAGGTACAAAACACTGGAAATAATTTATATACTGTCCATCTCTGAGTTTTATAGCTTGTGTCCAAAAACATAATTGGTCACATTTATTGCCCAATAAGTTATCTGGTATTGGACATGAGCATTATGCCTTTTAAATGTGGGGTGGATATTAATTTATTTTCCATGGCTCATCAATTCAAAACCTATTACAAGCAAATCCTTAAAAGCCAAATATGCACCGGAGTGTGACTGATAAATGAACAGGAAACCTTAGGACCTGTTAAACCCTCATAGAACCCCTTAATAATTTCTGGGAAGCAAATAGGCATGTCAGTCCTTTTTGTTTATTTATAAATCAACCAAGCTTTTATGGTATTTAAAATCGATAAACATTGTTGTACTACTCTTTTAATTGTTAAGATTCGACTGAGCTTAGAAAAACATAAAAAACAAAAAAGGAATTAATCCAGCTACGAATGACAGTGGTATCTGGGTAGACTCTGCAATGCTGGCTTAGCATTGGTCAGGCCTTTAAGAACTGGACAGAAGACCTTTCTCGTCTGTATTTATCAAAAATTGAAAATACAAATCTTCTGTTCTTACACGTTTAGTACAATGAAGCAAAGTTGACCACGGGTCAGTCCCCTGTGTTATCAGATCAGGGCCTTTTTACAACAGTAGAGCACTTTATTTAATCAACACTGCAGGGAAAGCTCCTCTACATGTCAACTGTATGTTACAGTAATCGTTTTTACAAGCTTGTATTTTAGAGGGCTTCCCTGAGGCCAAGCAACTGCAGGGCATTAGTCACAGTTTATGCCCAACACAAAAAAAAGCAAAATGCGTTTATTTGTGTGGCTTCCCAGAAAATCCCATGCCTTCATAAAGCAAGCCAGCTTCAGTTTCGGAGGCTCCTGATGAAACATGGTGCCTTTTTGTATCGCTGGGCAAAGACTGGAGTGGGATTCATGGCCAGCTAATGTAATTTATGTATTTCTGTTTCTCTCTGGCCTTTTTTTTTTATTACAGTGAGTTAGAGTACAGCACTCCAACTGTAATACAACTACACTGCCCCATCAAAACAACACTCTCACATTTCAGATACTATACATCACATTTCAGAGGTGGAGATCCAATCAATCCAATCTTAATACAAAACTTAACAACAATACATAATTATAGAAGAATACCCACAAATATGCGATGAATATGGATTAAAAAAAAACCCAAACAAACCTCTTTGCATTAAATAGATTTTTGGCAAATTATTTGACCACTTACAAATGTTAAAACCACTGTCGATGAATCAGCTTAGTTATTAGAATGGGTTTAACGCTAAACAGAAGTATAATGCTAGTCTTCTTTTAATTTACTTGAACATAAAGCCTCACACAGGTCATAATTTGTCAATCTTTTATTTCTGTTTGGTCCAAAAAGACTGTACTTAAACATTCAAATGTAAGCTTAAAGGTAACTTCATTGTAAAATTATAGAATTCTTTCAGTCAAATGTCAAGTCAGTTGGTCTAAGCTTAGCCTGACATGATTTTGTTTCTATGTGTAAAATGTGCTTGATGGATCACATTCATACATTTTCAGTCACAGGCTACCGCTAATCCTCCAAATACCTGGATTCACTGAAATGTAATATTGTGAATTTTTATATCGTGAATTTTGATAAAATTCATTGCAAATGCACAAACAATTACACCCCTAGTAATTAGTTAAAATCTGTGTCCTGATAAAAGTGGACCCCTAAAGTAATTGCTCTAATGCAGCAAAACTTTGTCTGAACATTAAGATGTATGAACAACAGAGCAAATGAAGAAGAAATTTAAATTTTCATGAAGATCTCCAACACATTGCCAATTTAATGAAAGTTTAAAATCCAGCACTCAAAATACATAGTATCCCACCAAGTCTAGCAGAGTGACAAGCAATCTGTCAAGTAATTTAAGGCTACAATTGATGTTTCAAAATTTACTTCTTGTTCTCGAACGCATGCCCGAAAACGTAGACGCCACTGCTTGAATGCCCCGTCAATGATATTCTGATGGAACATCTACCACTCTTCAAGCAGACGCTTTATGAGGTGATCGATATCACAAATACGGTTGTCATCGGACTAATATCATGGCTGTTGGTTGGCCATATCTGCAGCGGTATGAAGTGGATGTCTCTTGAGACAGGAACCTGTTGCCACGTAAACATCATTCTGGAGATTCATCTTTGGAAAGATGGTACAAACATTTTCATCTGAAAACCAGATGAATGGAACTCTGTGTGCTGCATATTTTCTCAGTAACTTCTTCTTGGTGCAATTAAGTCATGCTATTCTTTGTGCAGCCATCTGGTCTTGCACCTTCTTCTTCTTAAAGCAGACAAGTTTTAAGTCAGGCTTGATGATCTGATGCACTGACATTCTGGAAATTCTCACGAAATCTGACAAACCATTCTGTGAGTACCCGGGGCATTTTCTTGGCTTAATACCACCTTGTCAACAGCATGGACAGCTTGAGCAGCGCATATCTTACATGCTTTTCCGCTGCCGAGTTTATGATTGACAATGCCATTTTGATCAATATCCTTCCTAGCAGGTTATTCAAAGACGACACATTTCCTGTTAGGAACTTCTTTAACAAATATTAGACTCCCAGCCTTCTTGGGTTGCAACACTTAAATTAAAAGGTTGTCTTCTTTGGTAAAAGCATGGAACAGAGTTTTTATTTCACTACGACGGATTTCCATCAACAGAGGGCACTGAAGGTCAATTGCGAGATTGATGCAGATCTGAAGAATTTTTGGGGGGCGGGTGGTATAGGGGGCAAAAAAGCAGGGAGTAAACAAGCTTCGGCAGACAAAGTTCTGATGAGGTTGTCTTTATATTTGGTTGAATTAAGATTTTATTATTCTTTCTAAAAATGTAAATAAATATTTTGGTTTCGGCAGTTCACTTAAATATTGACGACTCTGGAGTAGCATTCATGCTACAAGTTTCCCAACGCTTAAGATGCCAAACTTCATAGTAAGGTGACAATATTTCCCTAGCATTTAGTTTAGTGTTGCATCAGTCTCAAAAGCATTTAATGTCCCAAAACTATATCTGCAAAAGTTACAGACCAGAAAACTGTTGATCACGAAGAAAATTAATTCATTAAGGCAGAACTACATTAGAGCTGGCCCGTATAAGGATCAAACTCTTGGCATTATTAGTACCACAGGCCAAGCAACTTATCTAACCAGCCTTTGGTTGTGTAGGATAACAAAGATGGGCTCAGTTAAACGAAATGTGTAATAATGGTAAGCCATATAGTTAATGGTGAAAAAGATGAAAATAGCAGATGCGTGCGTTTGTGTGGTATTTCAACGAGGGGCATAGGGGATAATGGAAAACACAGCTTTAAATTTTGATGCATGGTCGAGGTGGTATTGGCCCATGACACAGAGAATTTGGTAAAGATAAATTCCATCAGGTGACTTTAGTACATGTATAAGGCATGTTTGTTATAAAAATTAAACTAAATTCTCAGACAAATCTAACAAATGTAGGTTTTTTGCTTCATTACAGCAATTTCTTTAGGGGTCCAAAAACTGTAATCATGAGGAATTGTATAATCGCAAAATTCAGTAATTAATTCAAAAGTAGTGTTATAGAAATATTGTATGAACAAAAGTGCAATAAAATTTGGTTTGCAAACACTTTAAATAAGGAGCTTTTTAACTGCAGTGTTCCCTTTAACATAGTTACACAGCTACAGTTAAAATATTTCTGTACATCTCAACATTTATAGAATCAAATCAAATATGAAACCAAAGCAATCTGCCACTGCTGGGCATTCCCGTTTGATCTAGTTTGTTATAGAAAAACAAGGTATTCTCAAAGTAAAGAGCATGGGTGCCAGAGCCATTATAGCTTTATATCCATTATCAACAGCCTATACATAGTGCATATTATTTGTCTATTACTCATCATTATCAGTTTTATAAACTGACAATAAACTGTATAAATTTAAAGGGAATATTTTTGGCAGGGCAGTATGAATCATCAGAACACTGGTGCCCAGGTCCAGAGCAACGATCAGAACATTTTAACAGGCACCTTACAAGCAACAACAAATTAACATTTATATTTCTGTTTTCTTTTTTTCTTAAGAAGTTCCAGCCGAACCCTTTTTCTTTGATCAGGGAACAACAGAAGCGGTTCAGTAGCGTGTGTGCCTGTTAAAGTGAGGTGAAGTGGTCGAGCACAGAAAAACGAACGATCAAAATAATAGTCAGTAAAAAAACCCTGGTTTAATGCATGATAAAATAATTGCCGAAATAATGCATGAAAATCAATGGTGGCATGGTTTGTGCCCACAAGTGATAAGGTCAATGGTCAATTTGCTACTATTAGAGGTCCCCTGTGCAGGACCGTCCTAGTTGGGTGAAAAGTAGGACTAAATTGCCATGGCCCCAAATGGGGGGAGAGCCCCTGAGGTTGTAGGCAGTTGTGAACCTCAAGCTTAAGGGGGCCCCTGGCCACTAATTGTGCATAGGGCTCAGAATTTGGTGCTACGCCCCTGCCTCTGTGTGATGGATGAGTTGGGAGAATATTCGACCTGGGACCGCCCTATGATGAATGTTAAATAAAATCTTTGTTCTGAGCGAAGGTTTTTATACTATTAAACTGGATATAAAATTACAGTAAAGGACATAAAAGGTTTTATTTAACTGGGACTAAACTGAACAGCCAAGCAGATGGCTAACAGGCTACTCAAAAAATAAAAAAAAATTGGCAGTTAACAGTGGTGGTTCTAGACCACAATTTGCGCATGTCAGAGCACGTGTGTTGCGCTTTAAGTAGTCGGAACACACGTAGTGTTAGTTCTGTTCTTCGAGCCAGAATATGTCGCATATCTTTGGCTGTTCAGAGCAGGGAGGTCATAAGGGGCCTCCATGTAGAACCGCCTACGCAGGTAAACTGCAACATACAGAATAAAAATATTACATCTGAATGTCTGTTTGAAGCTTCAAATATATAAAAAAACATCTGTGTTTATACAAGGCTTATAAAAGTCCATTTAAACTTTGGATGGGAAGTGAAAACAAACACTAGATCAATAGATCAGTTGATCACTAGTATACTCAATTATTATTTATCATTTAATAACATCATGTTGAATGATAGCAATTGATAACAATAAATGGATTTCCTCTAAATAAACACAATAAAATACTGTCGGAGCACTGCTGTTTTGTTGCGTTCCTTGTGGCACCTATGGTCCAGGAGGACGACAATTAATCTCACTGTTGACTATGTATGTGGCTCAGATGACAATAAAGCTTTACTTATTTATTTACTTACTTAATGATCAAAACAGGCAGTACTTAAATAATAGTGAATAGCTTATGGGGTCACAAAGTATTTAATAACATTGTGGGGTTACGTTTAATTTAATATCATTATTTAATTAATATTATTAAATACCATTATGTGTTAGGTTTAATAACTTTGTGTTTATTACCACCTAGGCTAATGTAATTTTGGGGTTATATTTCATTTAATATCCTTATGCGGTTAACATGATTTAATATCTTTTTAAGGTTACATCTCATTTAATATCATCATGTGGTTAAGATCATTTAATACCATTAGGAGGTTACATATCTAACATCGTTATGGCGTTACATCACATTTTATCTCAACTCATTAAAAAAAATTGCTTTCTGCCCTCTCTCCTGTTCTAAGTGCATTCAATCACAACTCTCATTTTCAGTGCAAACTGCAAAAGCACAATGACTGGAGAAGTGTCAGGCCATCCTCTGACTCAGAGTCTGTGTGTGGGGAATAATGTGCTGGTCAGGTTGGGGCTGCAGGATTTATGGGTGTTCCATGTGAGCTGCCCAGCCCAAGGACAAAGCCACAGTCAGTCTCAGATATCCAACAACCTTACACCACTGCCTGCCCCCTTATTCAGCGTTTCCTGTGTCATTGGGTTTCTTAGGAACCACTGGGTTCCTCAGCAAGACCCTTAACCCCAAGTTGCACCAGAAGATGGTCCCCTGTAGTTAGGGAATGAAAGTCGCGTCGGTTATTAATGCCTGAAAAATGCCAAATAAGTAAATTTCGGTAATTGGCACTGGCTTAGAGAGTACAACTGGAATATGAATGGCCATATTTAATGATGTGCACGCTATCCCTGCTGGATTGGTGAACCTATAAAGTTGGTGCACAATCATCAGCATGCAGCCTTTTCACACAAACCCTGGACCTGTCTGATAACGATATAGCCATTTAGTAAAATAAGGCCTAAAAAGCCGAAACAGCAAGAGCACAGCTAAAACCCTGAGGCAATACAGGCTCAAAATGGGGCCTCATGTGCTGTCTCGGGTCAGTTCTTCCAGAAATCTGACAGCATTTGCTCTACACTGGTGCAGCTTGATGTACCATATGTAACCCAAATCTCCTGCTCTGCTTTGGCAGAGGAGCAGCATCAGTCAGTGCTTATGGCCTCTCTAGGACCAACAAAATAGTATTCATAACAGCAATGTGTTTACTTGACACTTTCTTCCTCATCTAATTCATCCACATTTGCCCATCCCCCAAACGCAGTCAATCAGCCATAATGACGTGCTTCCTCATTTTTGTACTGAGCAACAAGGCGAACATAGCTAACACGTACTGGAAGCTAAGGTCACCAAGCATCACCATGCATGTGTAATCACATACCGGCCTCAAATCTATTGAACTGTTAAGTAATCTCAGACAAATATACACTACATTAACAACAGTATGGACCAGTTTGTCAGGATTTGGGTTGGGCCCCTTACTCTTAGTGAAGGTCAATATTAATGCTTCAGCAGACCAAGGCATATTGGACAATGCCATGCATCCAACTTTGTGGACACAGTTTTCTATTTCAGCATGCATCCATGACCAAGGTCCATAAAGACATGGGATGAGTTTGGTGTGGAAGAACTTGGCTTGCCTGCACAGAGCCCTGATCTCAACCACATGCAACACCTTTGGGATGAACTGGAACGGATATTACGAGACAGGCATTCTCATCCAACAACAGTGCCTGAGCTCATTTTATAATATTGTGTCAGAAACTACCTAAGCGAATCTATGTAAGATCTCAACACAGTATCCAGCAAGTAAGTGACTATCAAGGTAAAATGTGTGCTACCATATAGCTTCCATTGCCCATAAGATGCAAATTTGATTGTTCAGAATGAAGTATAATTTCAGTATGAGATTTTCCCTTCTGCTAGTCATTTAGCACTGTAGTAATCCTGTTTTTTAAATAATAATATTGCTCTCTCTATATATTGTGATACACTGTATATGTTGCAATAAATATAAATTACACATAGCAATAAATATTATTTTACTTAGTCAAAGAATTACTGCAGTGTCCTTCTGGTTTCAGAGTGTAATTCCTGCCATTCCAGCCAAGTATTTTGCACTGGGAGCTGTATGAGCCAGCAAGCATAAAAACCTTCAATAATTCAAGTGGCATTCCTGCAACAATATTCCTCCATCAGTGGGTGATTTTAGGCAGGTATTCGGCCTAAGAGTCCACCCCCATCCTCCTCAAAAAGCACGCATCATCATGTTCACAAAAAGAAGGACTGCATAGAGAATGAGTGAAGCACAAAGAAGGAAAATCCAACAGGATGAAATTACCTTTATACTAACATTTAAAAGATGTTTTTTACATATTAAAAACAAACTATTACATTACTGGGAGGTTTTTCTAGGTAATATCAGGGACATGGAAGAAACAGTGAAAAGATAAGCATGGAATTTCAATAGGACACAGAACCTCACTCCGACTACTGTTCAAAATGGTCTTATTCAACCACCTCATTCAAACATAAATAATCACTGATACTCACATCCTTGGATTACTGTGCTACTCATGTAATTGCATCACTATACATAAATATATAATTATTCATCTATTGGTTTAAGTAGCTCTAGTGAGAGGAAAGTGATATACCATTATGTTCTGAACCTCATCATTAATACAGTAGCACAAAGCAGTAAAATAAACCTGGTAAATTACAAAATTGCAAGTTTTCTGGTTGTCTCTGGTCCTGGTATTAGGCCTGTCACTATGTATTTACTTGTTAATTATATGCTACTAATAAAGCATAAGCCCACACTGCTGGATGAGCCATCCCGCTTCACAGCTGGTGATACTTAGTATCTCCCAGCTGATTGAAACAGAGCTCAAATAAACAAACAGTTCTAAGCACTGCCCTCAGGTGTAATACCACTAATAAAAATGACAATCTTGTTAAGACCTATGGAAAAAATGTGTTTTCTACTGTCTTTATTAACATACATTTGCCTCAACCCAACTAATAAAAGTGA
This sequence comes from Rhabdalestes septentrionalis, assembly GCA_037832545.1. Taxonomy (NCBI): domain Eukaryota; kingdom Metazoa; phylum Chordata; class Actinopteri; order Characiformes; family Alestidae; genus Rhabdalestes; species Rhabdalestes septentrionalis. The sequence continues at coordinate 9,344 of JBBMFX010224982.1, read as the reverse complement.
CAGATTAATATCTGCATTATTAAGATTTTATTGCGAGAGATAATCACAGTCAGCTTAAATAACAGTGATCAGCCCAAATAACTGTAATCAGACATTGATATACTAAATGTGACAGGATGACTGAGTTTCAGCTATGCTTACTATAAAGTTTAAACAACATATTCTAAAAGCTACTTAGATGTCTTGTTCTAAGTCCAGTGTATTCTTTTATGCCATGTCTTATCTTTTCTAAAAATATTCTGCTATACCACATTCGTCCAATAAAGCTCTGATCAGCGTTTAAGTGCTGACCTGTTTTACCACCATGACTAAGGAAATGAGGAAAAGACATTTTCCAGTAATGGGGGAGATAGCTGGGGGGTGTCCATTAGTTTAGCCAGTTCAGCAAGGTGTGAGCAGAAAGTGGATGCTGGATTTGGAATATTAGTGCGTGTGACAGAAAAGAGTATCACAACCTCTACAGGGGAAAAGTGAATACTGAGTAAATGGACAAAGATACTGATATGAAATAATATTATACAATGTAGCATGCATGCATAGGTCAGCTAATTGCCTGTAATTATGTTATCTATATTATATCTACATCTCTGTCTAACTCTATCCATATAACTTACTTAAAATTTATACCTACATATACACATATATATTTATATACGTCTACAAATTGACTGATCGTTATATTACTCTCATTAGAAACAGCAAAGTAGCAGAGCAGAGTAGCTTCACCTAAAATCAAGGCGTTTCACACCTGAGCAGGTATTTCCAGCACCTTATTTCCAGCAGTAGTATCAAGCCCCTTCGAGTGTGTTCTGTACCCTCGTCCTGAAGGCAGCAGTGCTGTGCGGGCTGAACGTACCTCACTCCACCGTCTTTGTCTCAGCAGAGAGGCAGCGACTCCAGGGGGGAGAGCGGTCTGGACTGGGCTCCAACACCGGCCAGCCCGCTACGAGCTCCGGGGTTGTGCTGCAGCACGATCCGCTGTTTCCATAATCTCCAAAAACACACGGAACAAACGAACTTCTCCTCGGAGCTCAAGCTGCATCGACGAACAGCTTCAGCTTCAGCTCATCTGCGGTTCTTGGCCTCGGGCTGCGTGTGGATGGGTGAGTTCTTCACTGGATCTGGGAGGAAACACTGCAGCTGCTTTGTCCTTGGGACCCACCAGCAGAGCGGAGCAGAGCAGAGCTGATGGATGGTTTATTCAATACAGGTCAGAGTGCAGCCTGCATCCTCACAGGCAGCCTCACAGCCTCATCTGAGAGGGTCCTAGTCAATCCCAGCAAAGACAGATTCGAACACACCAGTCAGACCATTTCAGTCTGAAGCACAGTTTTCTTTTCCCTTGTAAGATATAACACTCCTTTATAAGTCCAATAAGTAGGACAATTGCAAGAATTATGACATTAAATCCACTTTGATGTTTAAACTTCTTTTGAAGTTTATTTTTGCACAAATTAATATCTGTTTCACGATGTTATTAAAAATGCGTTTATAATAATAACAATAAGCATGATTATTATTAGTAGTAGTATTATTATTAGTATCATTATTATTAGTGGAGCTCACAACTGAATATAATAATAATCATAATTGTGAATATGACCATGATAAGTAATTCATTTCTTGAGTAGATAGGCTTATTGCCTAGTCACAGGTCATTTTGGACAAAATCCATTCTGACAGCACGTTCAGCTGTTTGCTCGAAAGGTGAACTTAGATATTACTTGCTGTACAATACAAATACTGAGAAATGAACAGAGTGGTATTCCGAGTGGGCATGATGTGAAGTAGATCATTACAGAGAAACTCACCAGATTCCTTTAATCAAGTCCATTTATATAGTCTGTTATTCTTTTAGTCAAGTTTATATCTATAGCCCATTATCATACACAACTGGCATTCAATGTTTCATGTAGAATCTCAAATAAGTACAAGCCTGCCTGGAAACAAAAATGATCAGAAAGAATCAGGGAAGTGTGAAGTTTTAGTAATCTCCATATTTTAGTTTGAAATATTTAAATCACACTCCAAATTGAGGTTATGTAGTGGCAACAGGTCTCCACAGCAATCAGGATCATCCTGGCAGCCGGAAGGTCTGTGTGCCTCTCTGGATAATGTGATTCCCAGAGCAGCAGTGAGCTTTTATCTGATCTCCACACCACACAGTAATGGCACTAATAACCAGTGCCATTCATGTCATTTGTTCTCAGTCTACGAGCTTAATTAGGGGTCAGTCCATTTATTCTGACCTTTTGAAGACATTCTCTTAAAGGGGCCATGTAAAAAATATATAGAAAAGGTTGATGAACAATATAAACAAATCTGTGAACCCATAGTTTATGGAAATAGCAAAATGATCTAATTAAAATATTTACATACGACCACAATCAACCTACCCACTCATATTTAAGTGATTTTTTAAAGGATATGGGGTGGCCAATCAGAACAGGGCTTATTTATATGTAACATCAAGGTATAGTAACAAACTTGTCTTGTTTAATTCTAAAGGACAAAATAAGGCTGGAAAACAGTCAATGAATTATGATCAATTAAATTTGGTGCATAAAACAATTAAGCTTTACAGGAAAAATAAAAATTTTATAGCCCTTTAAAAGTTTTATGTAAGATGCTGGTTCTAGATGGCAAATCTCTTCTAGGATCCTTCCAAAAGGCATTAAAACTTACCTATAATAGCTTAAATATGTCACACGTAAGCATCTCTTATCATTCTGCATACATCTATTTCCATCTGCTTGGCGTTTGAAGGCTTTCTTGCATTTACAATCCCCTTTAAAATCCCACGAGTTTGACTTTGCCAGGGCAAGGGGTTTTGTGGCTTCTATGTTGCTCAAAACCACAATAATGGTAATTCACTATTGATCTAAAATATCAATAATGTGGTTTTACTCTCCGTCTCAGACATCATAGTTCAATAACCTTACATGACGAATGGCATGCTATCAAGCATCGCTCAGCCCTTGATATCGAAACAGGTCCTCGACTTCATCCAGTGTTGTTGTTCTCTTCCAGCCGAGACGCTCCTCAAAGTCTCCCGAGGGCCTGTTGGAGGCAAGCTCATTAGGCTCCCATTAACACAATAACAGGCTAAATGAGGGAGGTGCAGTCCAGCGAGGCAGCAGGTGTGTAAGGCTAAGGATGCAGACCAGAGGCTTTGGCTGAGCAGTTCGCCTGCCTCAAATATGGAGCTATAGATGCGGGCAGATTAATGACATGCTGTTTGGGTAATTTAATATTCCCCTGGTGCTCAGCAGAGCATCGGCCCTCCCACTGTGAGCTCTGGGTCAAGGTGAATATTGCAGAGACAAGGGTAGGACAAAGCAGATGAAGAAAGGCATCATGGCCACTAAAGCACATAAAAACATGGTTAATGAGCACAGGCCCCCAAGGCTCAATCTAGTCAAGCTGAAAGATGCAGAACACTGGATGAGCATTTTGCACATCAGTTCCTTTTTTTGGCGGTTTTAGACATCACTTTGTCCCCATAGTGCAATTCATGTGCTTGATGAATATTATTTGGTTCCATTGAGGCACATTGATTGTGACACAGGTCGAGTAGAGTAACTCAGAAACAGAAGAGGTGTTGAAGCAAAGAGGTAGGCAAGCATATCCGCAGGGGAGGGTAGTGTGTTTGCAGAGCCAGGAAGGCTGCTATATGATGAACACACTGTGCTGACAGGGATCAGTACTTAGAGCTGCGGGGCAGCAAGGCCAATGAAGCCAGAGCCAGGTCACACTGAGTCACTGCCAGTTGGCTTTTCTAGCCTGGAGTTGCAAAACCAAACCTGCACAGCACTCAGCAAGGCCAGTGTCAAATCTACAGTCTTCTCACAGCCAGCCTGCCTGAAATTTTGGAAAACATGCCTGCCAAGTGCTGTTAGATTTTGTGTTGTAAGAAGTGGCATGTCTCAAACACAATTTATATGAAATCTGGCTGATACTGAAAAAGGTTACAATATGTAAATATTTCCTTACTGTTCAGCATAATGTCTTAAACCAAGTCATATTAAAATATCCTGAACATATCCTGTGCAGCCCTAGTCTCACCATTCAACTGACCACATTAACTACCAGACAAACACTGAGAATCAAATGTGTGCTTAAGTTTTAATGTTTTTACCCACAAAAATAAGGGTGGCACATACATTTCCTTTTTTTTAAATACATTCCAGGAACAACCAAATGAAAAAAGCTGCAAACTTCACTGACAGCAAAAAAACATATAAAAGATGATATTATGACAGAACACAGGAGCCCATCAAGCCCCAAACAATTATTTTGTTACTCTCTAGATATTGCTTCATTAACTTTCTTACTATGCTTGGGAGGGCTTTTAATGCTTTATAACATATAAAAGGTAAAAATATATTTTATATAAAAGAAAACACTGAAAATTAACCATTAACACTACATCTAAATTATTTACAGTATTTCCCAACAATTGTTCAAGCCATTATTGGTGGATGGGAGTAGAAATAGTGGGTTTTGTTGTAACCCATTTGTGTGGGTACCAGTTGAGGGGGCTGGATCCAACAGCCATGCGGGTAGCTGGACACAGGGCCAGGGGGCTATTGTGGCGAAAGAAGAGGGCATCAGGGCTCAGCGTATTTCCAGTGTTAAACACACGGAATATGAGGTCTGAGGGTGGCGAGTCTACTATTTCAGCAATTTCTAGACGTAAAAAAAGACTCTATTAGTCAAACAACATTGTGATTGTTTAACTAACCTCACAGCAAACAAATTTTTACTCAGGAGTGGATGTTATGTGGTAATAAGGCATTCTCAGGACACACTACGTTTAATGAACAGACAACCTACCAGCAATTTAGTGCATTTGGACTATTGGTAATACTTTGGACAGCTGGTTCAAATCAACATCATTAACAATTCTGATTCTGTAGGTATTGCTACACCAACAAATTAAGATAAATTAATTTAGACCTTTTCAACTTCTGAGACATTAAATATGTGAGCATTTTGTGTAAGTGTCTTTTACCATGCATATCACTGTACACTGCTATTTTAAACTAACCAAAATACTAACAATTTTATAATAAATGTAGTAGAATTTGTAGAATAATCTTGGCACCCATTGCGTGTGAAATTAGGTTGTGCTGTGTTGTACCCGTGTGGTTGCTGCAGCTGCGGATCAGGCCTGGAGTGTGAAGGCTGAGGGTCCGCAGGGTGGAAGCAGTTGGCTGGGCTTGTTTAGCATCCCCGCAAGATAGATGTGTTTCTGAGGTCAGTTTGACAGATGGCGCAGATGACAGCGACCCAGACTATACAGCAAAACGAGAGTTTGCAACTATGCTTTATTTAGGTATATCAGCATGTAAAATGCATGGAAAATTACTTGAAAACATTCAAACTACTTTTTTGCAGTTGAACTGTTTAGCCAGAGATGGAGTAGAGGAAGACTGATGGCAAACATTTAAGCTTTCAGCTAACAGCTATCCTGACCTCTTAAAACTGTCTTTCTTCACAAAGATTGTTTTAATGATTCAAGCAGACAGGCCTTTGTGGAGAGGATAATTAGCATTCTCATTTAATTAACAAGTAATTAATTGTGGCAGTGTCTCCAGGGAGCACAGATTATAATGAGTGACAGTGCCATGAGCACCAGGAGGTGAATTATACTCAGAAGGTACACCTCACATGCTGGAGAGGATGATGGCACCCAGCACTTTACAGAGGCAAAAGTCTGCTCTTTCGAGTGGCTTGAAGAACTCAAACGAAGAGCGAGGACTACACTTCAAATAAGAGATATGTCTGATACAACAATTGCAAATTAGTGGGTGGAATATTACTGGGTGAAATGTGGAATTTATAATGTGCTAGTCTTCTGGTGCATTATTAATATTATTATTGTTTTTTTTGTAAATGCCTTTATATACATATATTCAAGTTTACACATGTCCATATTTATGTTTAGTTTGATATTTTGTATAGTGTACATTTTATACTGTACTTTTGGTATAGATTTTAGATGGCACCAGTATGCACAATAAGAAGAGGGCAAGTTTGCCAAGGCAATAGTATGTGTTGTGCAACATTCTGTGGCCAAAATACCCCCTCAGTAATCGTTTGAGGAACAGGTCAAGTTGGTCAAGTTGTTGCCTTTGCCTCCAAATGCCCTTATTCTCAATCTGATCGAGCACTTGTGAGTTCCACGCTGCAGCTTAAAGAAAATCCTCCAGATATTAGGAGTGTTGTTATACTGTTATGGCTGATTGGTGTAGGTCTCACTCATCATCTGTGAACTGTTCTGGAAAAGATCATGTATGTGGTCCCTTATAGTTACAAAAGAACACACCGCCAGCACACAGGGTGAATATCAAGAAATTCTTTCCTGCATTTAACCCATTCACAGCTCAAGGTAAGCAGTGTGTGGGAATTGTACCTAGCACTACCACTAGCAGTCCTGGGACTCAAACCCACAACCTTCTGATCATAAAGGCAACTCCTGACCACCAGATTTAAAAAATGGAAATGTACTTACTTTTGCAGATACTTCTCGGTAGTTCTGAACTGGTTCGAACTCTTCATCTGCATGGCTTTCGTCAGTCCACCTTGAGTCCCAATTACTTAAGCTATCCGGGCCTTTACTCAGCAATGGTGCAAAAGGGTTTTCCTTTTCGCCCTTGATTTAAGGAAATGTAACATGAACTTCATAAAACAGCACATGTGCAATGGCAGAAATAGTAATGTGCAAAACTCCACCTCAACCACATTAATTATCTCCAGCTCAGGAAGGTCCAGAAGATCCTCGGTTCCTTTGCAGGGTCGTTTCTCTACACCATCTGTCAAAACCTAAGAGGAACACACTGACATTCACTATGCAAATGAAACAGTAAACGATACAAAGCAACCTACTGATCAGACATCGCTATGATTATTAAACGTCAAGAAACATGATCAACCACTCCTTTTTGGGATGAAAACGATAAGGTTCAGGTAGAGATGAAGCCTATAAATATCAATATTTTAAGATACATATCACAATATACATTTTAAATATTTCAAAATGTCTTGTAAAGCATTTGCTCAATTTACCCTTTTGATAAATACAATCACCCTAGTATGATGATTCCAGTAGTCCCTGTCACACATGTCTGGAAGAATATTGTTTTTAAAGTATTTTCTTTCTCATGATGGCCATATTAACGGCAGACAATTAATCCAATGATGTTTATTTATGGAACTAATCTGTTAGTTTTCGTCTTCTAAAACTGTTTCTGAACATGTATACAATTGTTTTACAATTTCACTTCTTTTGCTCTCATAAAACCATGGGTCGGAAACATTTTTACATGAAATGCCAGTTTAAAATGTTCTTGTTAAATAGTGTGACACATCAAAGTTTAACATTAAGTTTAATTTTGACACCACATTCAAAAAAAATTATTTCAGTAGACCTGATTTCTTTTTATTCCATCTCTCTAAAATACATAGCAATAACATTTTAAAGGAATATTTTTCTCTCATTATCAGGACACTGTAATGATCCTTTTAGGTCATTAAGCATACAAACTTCCCACTCATCTCGTTCATCGGCAACAATCTTAACTAATGAGGCCAGTTTACTTACAGATTATAATGCAGGGACCCAATTGTAAGACTACGTTCAGTAACTCATTCACAAAGCACTGTTAAGGGCAGATGTCAGACAGAAATTCCAGTAATACATCAAAATTCTGCCATTCTCAAGAAAGTATGGAAAAAAGGCTTTAGGCCTTTAAACAGAACCTCTGAGCTACAAAGACACCCCCTTATATGGATACTCACTGTCTCTAAATGGCTTATAGCATTTGAAATGCAATCATTTGGCTTAGTCGCATTATTTTTTGCAGTGGCAAAGACTTTGAAGGTTTTGGTTCGTTTATTTGTTTACTTCCATTAACTGAACACAGCATGTTAGACATTTTCTACTTCGAAATTATTTTTGAGCTTTGCCTCATTTTACACTCTACTTTCAGGTATATAAAACTAAGTTCAGCCGGCACAGTCCTTCAGAAAAACAAAAACACACTCTTATGTCTATGAAGGAGGTATTGCCTGAACATTTACTGCACTGTAATTCTTCAAGGGAAAGTGAAGAGACTGCAATGTCAAGCAAATACGACAAGCAACAAACTAGTCAATGGATGCTCAAAAGGTGATCCGGCATGCACTTAATGCCAGTGTGCCAATGATTACACTGCAATGTGGGAATGGTAGCTTGTGTCCCTAAGGTTGCCAACCTCTGTCTCAGGCTCTTTCCCAGTTTCCTACAGATAAAAAATACATGTCTTCCACATATATCTCAAACACAAACAAACACACAATATAGTTGTCCAGACGGGTAGGCATTTGTATGTGATGTATGTATGTTTGTGAGTTTACTCCTCCTTTTCACGTCTGTGAGATGGAGAAAGCCACAGGAAAGGACATCAGTGTTCGCTACATTATCTACAGTCATTACCTACATCCTACATAAAACAAGCCATGATAATTTGAGTATACTCAATATCTTGCCCACCCCTATTTCAGGGGTGCTTGGAAAAAGTGCAGTAGCCATTCAAGCGACCGGTGATATATGGGCCCTAAAAACCTAGCTTGATGACTGCTGTCCAATACCAGCTCCCTGTAATTCCTCACTTTACCATCTCAGCAGAAAGAGCTTGGCTGCATAACCCTGGTCCTGAGGACCAGAGTAATTTACAGAAAGCTAAAGGAAAACTGGAATACTGCCCAGTACAGGCACCAATGCTCCTTTCCTGAGACACTAAATGTAAGTGTGCATATATATAAAAAATCTACCAGATATATTTGATTACATACTGTACAAGAATCTTGCTGAACCTGATTGTTGGAATTTTGTCCATTTGTGACACCCCGTGGTGGAGTGACATGTTTTATTTCCTCCAGCTGGCCCTCTCCAAGATAAAGAGTTACAGGGTTGAACTGTCGTAACACCTAAGAAAACAAAGCAAACACACACACACACACACACACACACACACACACCTCTTATCCAGGGGCTTATCAAGCTTTCCAAAAGCGGGGGGAATGGGGAAGCCAAGTTATAAATTAAAATACAGCCAATTGTAACTTTCAGACTTTCTACATTTATATACATGTAGGCCTGGACTACAGTATGGAAATAAAACTGAAGTGCTGTTAATGACCCAGAATGGAAGAACTTTGTCATATCCCTTTTAACAATTATTTCTACATCTCTCATTAACTATTTACTGTCCTACACTCCTACATGCCAGTTCACTTCCATTCGCGCTGTGGACCCGAGAGATAAGTGAGAGGGGTGGGGGGGGGGCGACATTAGCCGT